>JASAND010005184.1:0-20721 GCA_030248195.1 Trissonchulus latispiculum
GTTGCCTATGCCGATGATATGAAATTGTTTGCAGTTGGTACTGATAGAGATTTAATATTAAGTTCTTTGCTACAAGGGTTTTTTGAATGGGTTGAAAATTGGCAACTATCGGTCTCATGGACTAAGTCCTTTGTTTTGTATATTGGAAGACAAAACGCAAAGACCCCTTACACTTTTAATGAAAACACATTGCTGAATTCTGATGGATGCTCAGATTTAGGTGTGTGGGTTAGTCATAATTTAAAGTTTGGAGTTCACATAAACCGTATTGCGAACAAGGCTTTATCAGTTTTGTCTATTATGTTACGAAGTTTTACTTCGGATGACTTGTCTGTGAGGATAAGACTATATAAAGCTTATGTTTTACCAATACTATCGTATGCATCTGAGATTTGGAATCCTTGGTTAAAACAAGATATTGAAACAATTGAAAGGTTCAGAAGAAGTTTTGTAACTCTTTCTATGAATTTAGACATTTATCATATAAAGATCAGTGCGAAATCTTGGGTCTGGTTTCGTTAGAACTAAATAGACTGATGACTGATTTGACTTTGGTGTATAAGATTGTTTATGGTCATGTTGGAATATCTTTTCAGTCTCTGTTTTCGTTATCAGCTAATGTACGTAATACACGTGGTCATCTATTTAGATTGGAAAAACCAAAATTTTCTTTAGATATTATAAAGTATTTTTTCACTAACAGAATAGTAAACTCATGGAATTCTCTCCCAGAAAATATTGTGTTAGCTAAAGATATAAAGACCTTTAAAGAGCTTTTATTTGAAAGCAGGCACTTACTTTTGCGCCATCTCATTGTATATAAATGGTAGATTGAGGAAGACAAAGCATGTTGCGTCTGATGTCTCAGTTTGTAACTGTCTTTAGTGTGTTGCACGTGTATTGTGTTATGGATGATTAAGCTTATACTTGAGTAAATCGATGTACCGTCCTTGTTGAATTTCTTCGGAGTAAATCTTTCTTCTTCTTCTTCTATTTGTATGTAAATTTGTCTCCTCGAAATGTTGCAAAATTTATATAAAACCTTTTGCAATTCAAGCTTATTTATAATCATCTAAGTAGAAAAATGGAACTGCAGTAAATCGAGACTGGCTCAAAAATGCAAAATGTGTGTGGAAAAAATATCAAAATTTGAAAAATTCGCCCAGGTTCCTGGGGGCTGCGCCCTCCAGCCCCCTTTTGCTGTTTTAGTATGTTTTAATTATGGATGCACCGGGGCCTGGCCCCGGCCCCGGTAGTCAGGCCCCAGTACCGTCCGGGGCGAAAAATTAGCAAAATATTGTAAATTTTTGACATTTTTTGACCAAAATTTTGAATTTTCGAAAGTCAAAAACTGTTACAAATCGTTTGCTTTCCCGCCGACATGAAAGAAAACAACGACAGTAACGTTTGTATAGTCAGGGGGGAAAGAAAAACATGAATAGGGAAGCAAGCCTCCAACTTTTTCTTCGCTTGGATTTGGATCGGTTTGAGTATACCGTTATGTACCGTGGGCAAATACCTATCCAATCGTATATTCAAACTTCTCTTATACCTCACTCAGCTTTGGCAGTAACAGTTTTTGTCCAGGTTTTTTTACCCTCAAATCGGGGAAAAAACATGGTGCGGGGAAAAAATATGGCACGGATTTCTACCAACCAACCATTTAGAGTGGTTTAAAAGCATTGTTTCAGCTGTTTTTAGGTTTTTGTTTTCAGCTGTTTTTAGGTTTAGGTTTTTTGTTTAAACTACCTAGGCACCCTTCTAACCTCACAGCAAGCTTAAAACCCGATTTTTTGGTCAAAATGCTAAATCCGCCGTATATATATACCTAACCTGTTTGGGCATGAAACCTGCTGGGAACTGGCCATCATATGCAGAATATCACTAGAAACAAGTTAGTTGTGTTTAAAAATTGCAATATTACATCATTTTTTAAGTTTTTTCAAAATTTTCATTTTTACCATAGAAACTTATGAAACCTGGCATGTTGATGCTGCAAATCTAATTTTCGAGCTAGTAGCTTCAGAAATGCTCAAAGTTGGCATATTTTGTGGTTTTTAGTGGTTTTAAAGCATTCTCTTTCCTATAGAAGCACTAGTTACACCTTCCTGAAGCATACGCAAAAATTTTAAAATTTGGTCACCATGTTTTTCCCCGCTCTAGTGGACCCAATGTGGGGGAAAAACATGGTCAAATTTTTTACTGGGTTATACGCAGTGGAAAACCACTATTGCCATGTGATAGAGCAAGTCAAAGTATGCCCGCATGCCAATTTATAGCAGCCAAAGTTTGATAGTTGGTTAGATATATACTTGCAAACTTTCGAAAATCCTTAGCATTTTGGCCAATTTTGGGAGGTCAACTTTGGTCAAGTACTGTACTTACAGAATCAAACTTAGAAACCGATCTGGTACTGTAGGGTATACTTCCAGACTTGCTCTTTCTAATGGGCTATACTAGGCAGCTGCAACTGCTATGGTTGGGGAGTAGGCGACCATGTTTTCCCCCTTCTTTTCCGTCATGTTCCCCCCCCCTCTGACTATATATCAAAAATTATTGCAAAATTTCAAGTTTCCACAAAATTTTTGAAAATTTTCGATTTGGGCCCCCAATTTCCAGGCCCCGGCCCCGGTCGTAGCCACGATGAGGTCCCGGGCCCGGCCCATCTCTAGTTTTAATACGTATAAGAACCCTGTATTGTATAAAAATTAAGATTGCTTAAGGCAAAACTAAAGAAAACGACAGGAAATTCGATTAGTATGGAATGAAACACATTAATTAAAGCTATGTTAAAATTAAGGTTAAAAATCGCTTAGCAAAATTTTGTCATTTTGCCCACCGACCTCTAACTTTGCCCACTAAAATACCCAATGGCCGTTTTGAAAAACCTCTGATTGTAAGGTATACAAGAACCAAAAATGCTCCTTCGTCGCATGTAAAATACATATGAGTACTCTCAGGCAGGTTGTACAAACACGGAAACTAGCCTGTAAAATGCATATGAGTGGCGTTGAGGTTGTAAATTAAGGAAAACAAGTTGCAACGGCTTAACATATGAGCCTGTCCTACAACGAGGCTCATATTGGCGTACGTATGTCATAATATAATTTGTCGATATTTGACCTTCATATAAATAGCACGTAAAGCTTTTCATTATAAAATTGTCCTTCACACACCTTGTCGCTGAGACACTGTGCATACGCATTATACGGCATGCCACTCTGCGCTGACTCAGAGCCATGTGGGGAAAGCATTACGTATGTGAGAGTAGTGTGTCATAGTGTTCCGAGAATACAGTAGGTGTACTATAGTGCTTCCGGAAATAGTAGGTGCCACGGTGTTTCGGGAAACATCAGCTTGCATGTACAGTTAAACTTGAGGTGTCGCAGTTCACTTCGTTCTGTCCATTTCTTTCAAGCCACAATGTTAACATGTTATGTCTATTCATTCGTTTTTTCTTTAAATGATGACCTGATGATCTTTAAGAAGGCTACTGTGACGCCAATATGAGCCTCGTTGTAGGACAGGCTCATATGTTAAGCCGTTGCAACTTGTTTTCCTTAATTTACAACCTCAACGCCACTCATATGCATTTTACAGGCTAGTTTCCGTGTTTGTACAACCTGCCTGAGAGTACTCATATGTATTTTACATGCGACGAAGGAGCATTTTGGTTCTTGTTTTCCATTCTTTTACATATGTATGCGCAAAAAAGAACCAACATAATATATTTCCGAACACCATGCGCAAGCAGATACTATTTTGACCACTTTTGGAAAACTTCATATTTGACCCAAAATCGCCTAAGTCCCCACCCCACCGCAGCACTCTACAGGCACTTTGAGCATGCAATTCTATGACAAAAGTTGCTCACCTCACTTAGGGCTTTCATTTGGTACCAAATTTGACCACTTTTTAAAAATTTCATTTTTGACCGAAAATCGCCTAAGTCCACACCCCACCCCACCACAGCACTCTACAGCCACTTTGAGCATGCAATTCTATGACATTCTATGACAAAAGTTGCTCACCTCACTTAGGGCTTTCATTTGGTACCAAATTTGACCACTTTTTAAAAATTTCATTTTTGACCGAAAATCGCCTAAGTCCCCACCCCACCCCACCACAGCACTCTACAGCCACTTTGAGCATGCAATTCTATAACAAAAGTTGCTCAGCTCACTTAGGGCTTTCATTTGATACCAAATTTGACCACTTTAGAAAAATTTCATTTTGGACCACCTGACCCCTTACCGACCTGACCCCTCTGACGGTCAAGTGGAGCTAGCCCAGCAAAATGGGTGCGTTGCACAGCAAAACGGACACCGGAAATGAGCTGGGCGCACCAGAAAACCCGTATAGAGAAAGTTTTGAGAGGCCAAGTAGAGCCTAGTATGGACCTCCAGGAAACGGTTGCCGACATGACCCTCCAGACGACAAAGTGGAACCAGCCCAGCAACTTGGGTCAGTCGGGCAGAAAAACTGATAGCGGGAATCGATTCTCCGTCCGCAAAAACCTTTGTATGCAAGATTTGAGGCTTCCAGGTCGCAAAATAAGCGAAAAAACTAAGTTCAAAGTTGGACCCAAAATTCACCAACTTTGGCAGGCCAGTACCCAAAAATTACGCTGAGGACCGGAAAATCATATAGCAATTGAACGACCCTGATATATGTCCTATTCAGCCATATAGGCAGTATTGCCCCATATATAGCCCAGTCTGGCTTATTACGGCGCCTTTGAAGCATACTTTTTGGCCATTTTAACGTTTTGGCCGACTTTGGCCCCCCGCCAAAAATTTGTTCCGGCTCTGGGAGGCATAAAAACTAGCCTATCGGCTTATTTTTGTTGCGTACTCCAAGAATATATATGGTTTTCATAGACAAAAATTTTTCTATCTGTTGTTATTAAAGCTACAAAACCCCCTTACCAGACGTCAAAGCGGAGAACCGGAAAAAAAACATCTCTCGTAAGCGATTTTTGGCGCAACTTTTTAACGGAAAGTGGTACGGGGATGAAACTTCGCACACATACTAAACTCGACACGTACAATTTTTTGCGCACATAATCTGCGCAGGATCTGCGCAGCTTCTGCGCAGCCTTGTTTTACACGGTCATTCGACCATTTTCACTCATATTATAGGGGTCGCTACCGCGACCCCTATGATAAAAACGCAAAAAAATCGCAGCTTAAAATGAAGTTATAAGTCCATAAATCAGCTAAAAATAACGACAATTTTCGAATATTTGACCTCAAAAACTTAATTTTTCAACAGTTTTGGGCGACCCCAACCCCCCTCTCTACTAAAAAGATGCCAGATAATATGTGTGAAAAGTCTCTGGAGACAGTGTAAAAAAGCGGCACAAAATTGTGCGCAGATTGATTTCATGCGCAGATTGTAGAGCAAGTATATATGTGTGCGAAGTCTCATCCGCGTGTCACTAAATGTGCCCCGCACCAGTTATGGTGCCGATGTTTCATACACTGATGATCAGGGGCGTATCCAGGGGGGTGGTCTAGAGGTTTCGGAACCCCCCCCCCTTTCGGAAAACTTTTCAAATATTTAGCTACGTATTTTTGCCAAATTTGGCCGTTTTTGAGGAAAAATTAGGACCCCCTGTCGGGTTGGGCCCCCTCCTTTTTAAAATCCTGGATACGCCCACAGGTGGACAAGGGGGGGGGGGGGGGGGAATTTCCCCCCACGGCGAAGTCGTCCACAAGGGGTCGCAAAATTGCTCCCACAAGGGGTAAGAAAATTGGCCACAAGGGGTAAGAAACGGCTTCGCCGAAATTTTTAATTATAAATTATATATTTCTTGTGAGAAAAAGTCTGAAAAAACACGTTTTTGCTAATGCATAAATCGCTCAAAAATCGCCTTCAAAAGTACCCCTAAGAAAAATCGCTCTCACAAAGGGTACCCAAATTTGCTTCCGCAAGGGTCAGTGAAATTTGGCAACCCGTTCAGGTATGGAGACGCCCCTGATGATATGGCAAGTCTAACGAACCTGCCATGCAGCAACTTATATACGTATAGACCGAGCTGGCATTTTTTAAGGTCTCTGAAATTGGGAGGCTGCCGGCCACCCCCAAGGAGTGGAGTGAGGGGAGGCTTCCGAAAATTGGGCGGGGAGGCTACCGAAAAGTGGGGGAAGCCCAAGGCACTTGCGGATCCAGGTTTTGGTGACGGGGCCACGGGGGCAGTAAAAGTGTTTGCCCGGGGGCCTGGGCGGGGGGGCGTAGCGTAGTGTATCCGCCTCTGGCCCAAGGTATGAATATACGTATATATATATGCCTAAATTTTTAACAAAACATTAGCAGTTTTAAGGTAAAAACGCAAAAACCGCTGTTTTACAGCTAAAATTATTCTTAGATTAGCTAAAGATTGAGTTTTTAAAAATTTGACTTCAAAACAATTTTTTGACACTTATACGCCAAAAAAGTGGACGGGGGTTTGCCGAAAAGTGGGGGGCTCCGAAAAGTTGAGGAGGCACCGACCACCCCCCCACACACTAAAAAAATGCCAGGCGAGTGATACAGCACAGCGATACAATTGGCCTTGGGCTGAATGCGGGCAAATGCAAGTACATTGCTTCTGCAGCGCATCAAGGACTCTCAGTCGGCCATGACATTATTGTACCCCCCCCCCAGAAATTAGGGGGGGGGGGGCTAGTCGCGCCGCAGTCGCGATAAACGGCCAAATAGTGGGTATGTTTAGGGTAAATTTAGCAAAATTATATACTTTGGACATGGAAACATGTTGGCAATCAAGTTTTCGAGTTTTTAAAAACAAGTTGAACATCATAGTTGAACATCATGTTTGGCATAAAGATAGATAAATTTTTTGGGGGAGGGTTGGGGGCATAGGTGTAAGGTGGGGGGGGGGTTGGGGAGGGTCAGGGGCGTAGGCGGGGGGGGGGAATTACCCCCGAAACTCATTTGCCCCCCGGGAAATTTTCCGTGTCGGGAAAAATTTTACAAAATTTTCGCGCCGTAGGCGCGAATTTTATTAATCGACTCAGAAAAATGTGCTCTAAAAATAGGTTTCAATTATGCCATATTCTAAAAAGGTCTGTCTTTTAACTGGGGGCTGCCGCCCCCAGACCCCCGCCTATTTTATCTAAAGATCTAACCTTTTGCACTAATCTAACAAGTTTGTAGAAATTGTTGTCTAAAAATGAGAAAACAGAAAACCATAGTTTCAGTAGGAGAATTTTACAGGAATTTGAAATAGCACTATCCTTATTTATATATGGGATTGATTTGTATAATCCTTTTAAATGTTTTCATTATGACTGTTATTACAATTTTTCAAAACTTCACCAGCTTCTGGGCGCCCCCTCCCGGGATTTTTGCTTCCCCCCTCCCCGGGATTTTTTGGAGGCCCAAATTTTTGCCAAAAATAGGCCAATTTTCAAAAATTTTTCGGCTTCGCCGAAGATTTTTTCGTAAAAATAGCTATTTTTAGCTTAAATCCTGGCATTTTTGAGCACTTTTTTAGTTTCACCATGCAAAATACGCCAAAAAATACCATTTTCGGCTCATTTTAGCAAAAAATCTTCCCCCCCCGGGAAGCCCCCCCCGGAAAAAATCCCTAAAAAATGCCCTGTTATGTACATGTATGCATTGTACCTCCGAAAATTTAGAAAGCTCAGTTGTCATAACCTTAGTTTGTTATCCGAAAATAGTCGGAAACAAGCGAATAACGATTTTGAAAAACCTGGGTATATGTTAAAAAAATTTTGGATGTGCCCCCCCGAAATTTTTTTCTGGCTACGCCACTGGGGAGGGTAGCCCTCCCCAGCCTTTTTTCAACCCTCCCCCAAAACTTTGGGGGGGGAGCGCCCCACCCCCCCCCAACTGGCCCAATAGCCGAAATTTAGGTATATATATATTTCTTGGGTAAATTTTGCAAAAATTTTCAAAAAAGTCCAAATGTTTGTCTTAAAGTGTTTCTTATTGCGAAAAACACACGTTTTAATTGTACTATGAACTTTCTGACTCAATAGTGACCTAATTTAAGACTTGGAAACATGTTAGCAATCAGATTCTCGACTTTAGAACTATACAAGAACAAAAACTGCTCCTTCGTCGCATGTAAAATACATATGAGCCTTCGTAGGCAGGTTGTACATAAGCAAAAACTAGCCTGTAAAATACATATGAGTTCCGTAGGGAGGTTGTAAATTAAGGAAAACAAGTTGCAACCGCTTAACATATGAGCCTGTCCTACAACGAGGCTCATATTGGCGTCACAGTGCATTCCACATTAAAGCCTCATTAAAGAACCTCAGCTTCATCCACATTACGGAAAAATGAATAGATGTTGTGGCCCAGAAGAAATTGACTGAAGTGAACTACGACTGCTCAAGCTGAACTGTACATGCAACCTGATGTTTCCTGAAATACTGTGGCACACCTAATATTTCGCGATACGCTGTACACGGTACACCTAATGCATTCTCGAAACACTTTCACATTATACACACGCAGAATGCGTTCCCACTTGGCTCTGAGTCAGAGCGCCTCATGGCGTATCGTATTGAGCATATGCACACTATAATGACTGATCAACAAGCTAGGTGAAGGACAATTTGTAATGAAAAGCTTTGTGCAGTATGTATTTATATAAAAGTAAAATATATATATATCTGCAAATTATTCGTATTATGACATACGCCAATATGAGCCTCGTTGTAGGACAGGCTCATGTTAAGCGGTTGCAACTTGTTTTCCTTAATTTACAACCTCCCTACGGAACTCATATGTATTTTACAGGCTAGTTTTTGCTTATGTACAACCTGCCTACGAAGACTCATATGTATTTTACATGCGACGAAGGAGCACTTTTTGTTCTTGTGTATATATAGATCTTTCAACAGTAGCAAGCAAGCCAACCACAGCACTCCACAACCACTTTGACCATGCAGTTCTATGACAAATGTTGCTCAGCTCGCTCAGGGCTTTCATTTGGTACCAAATTTGACCACTTTTGAAAAATTTCATTTTTGACCGAAAATCACCTAAGTCCCCACCCCACCCCACCCCAGCACTCTACAGCCACTTTGAGCATGCAGTTCTATGACAAAAGTTGCTCAGCTCGCTTAGCGCTTTCATTTGATACCAAATTTGACCACTTTTGAAAAAATTTATTTTCGACCACTTGACCCCCCACCCAACTGACCCTCCAGATGGCAAAGTGGAACCAGCACAGCAAGATGGGTGGGTCAGACGGCAAAACGGATGCCAGGAATGAGCTGGGCGCACCAGAAAACCCCTATAGACAATGCTTTGTCAGGCTATGTATATACAGTCCTATGTGGTGTTCCCGGAAGTCGGTACCGACCGGACCCTGCAGACGGCAAAGTGGAACCAGCACAGCAAGATGGGTGGGTCAGACGGCAAAACGGACACCGGGAATGAGCTGGGCGCACCAGAAAACCCCTATAGACAAAGTTTGGAGAGGCAAAGTAAAGCCTACTATGGACCTCTGGAAAGCGGTTACCGACATGACCCCTCAGACGGTAAAGTGGAACCAGCCCAGCAACTTGGGTTACTCGGGCAGCAAAACTGATAGCGGAAATCGATTCTCCGTCCCAAAAAACCTTTGTATGCAAAATTGGAGCCACCCATGTAGCAAAATAAGCGAAAAAATTAAGTTCAAAGTTCGACCCAAAATTCACCAAATTTGGCCGGCCAGTACCGAAAAATTACGCACGAAGACGGAAAATCATATAGCATTTGAACGAGCCCGATATGTGTACTGTTTAACCATATAGGCAGTATTGCCCCATATATAGCCCAATCTGACTTATTAAGGCGCCTTTGAAGCATACTTTTTGGCCATTTTAGCGTTTTGGCCGACTTTGGCCCCCAGCCAAAAATTTTTCCGGCTCTGGGAGGCATAAAAACTAGCTTATTTTCTTATTTTTGATTTGTACTACAAGAATATATATGGGTTTCATAGGCAAAAATTTTTCTATCTGTAGTTATTCAAGCTACAAAACCCCCTTATGAGACATCAAAAGCGAGAAACCGGAAAAAAAACATCTCTCGTAAGCGATTTTTGGCATAACTTTTTAACGGAAAGTGGTACGGGGATGAAACTTCAGGAACATACTAAACTCGACACGTACAATTTTTTGCGCACATAATCTGCGCAGGATCTGCGCAGCCTTGTTTTACACGGTCATTCGACCATTTTCACTCATATTATAGGGGTCGCTACCGCGACCCCTATGATATAGTCAGACCCGGGATAAAAAAACTGTTTTCGACTTAAGCCTCTAACTTTCGCAAATGTTGGCCAATCTGGAAGCTATTTTGTGTGTAAGTGCACGGCACTGCCCTCTATCGATTCAGGTATTAAAATCTTTCCTAGCACCACAGGTTCTCAGATTAATTTAAAAAATCGGTGATTTTTTTACCCGACAAAATGGTAAAGAAAAAATGGCTTGTGGTTTAAAAAAATCACCCAAAAATATTGGCGCTGGAGTAGATTTGATGCTTCCAGGTGAAAGAGCGCATCAAATGTAGTATATTTGGCCAAAAAACGTTATAATGAATTGGTAACAATTTTTATCGATTTGAAAAGTTCAAAAATTGTGCAGCATCAACCAATCAGGTTTCATAAGCAAAATATATAGCCATTTTTGAAAAATATTCAAAAATGGTCGGTTTTGACTAATTTAAAAAGTTTTTAGGCTTAATCGATGCTTTTTAAGCGTTCTAAACGCATTAAAAACCCCATATATATATACTGCTTCAGAAAAAATTTTTTGCTGTGTTCTGACCATTTTTTACCCGAAAAGTGGCGAAATTTTGGGGGTAAAAGAATGGTCAGCTGGTGGAGCCCCAATGCAGCAGGGGATATGGTGTCTTGTGTTGTGTGTTAATATATACTTGGGGTCAATACAAACCCACATGCACAGTATTGGAGCCCGGAGTCTCTCCACGCTAGCAAGAGAAGTTTAGAAATTCCGATATGACCCTTAGCTTTTGGCGGTGGTTTTGGGAGGTCAACTTTGAAATTACACTGAAAACTTTCTATTTGGTCCAGGGGTCTCATACTTACAGTTTGTGGTCATCTAGGGTGGCGCTATATTATCACACATTAGTGGGACTCGCCGGGTCTACCAGGCTTCCAGGGCGGCCCCGTTTTTTACCCTTATTTGGGGTGGTTTTTTTATCCCGGGACTGATCTATCTATCTATCTAATGCAGTGGCGTCGATAGGTCAGTGCGTCGGGGGGGGGCGGATTGTCGGCAAGGCGGGGGGGGGGGGGGGGGGGTCCGAGCCCGACCCCCCCTCCCCGAAATTGTGCAATTTTTTACCTCGACCCACAATCAGCTTTCAATATTTCTATAAGTAAAATTGAGTTTTTCAGATTTTCACCAAAAACGGGTACAGCAGCTTTAATTCTTAATTAGTATCTAAACTTGAGAAATTTTCTCAAATTTTCACCAAAAACGGCTTGATTATTAAAGCTGACATTTTTCTGATTTTCACCAAAAACTGCTAGAGACACTTTATATATATAATTCTTTAATGCCAGTTGAAAATTTTTAACTTTCTAAATCATTTATTTTAGGAAAACGAAGTAATCAATATCAAGTTGTCATAGTAGTTAGCAATATGAGTAAGAACGCACAATCAGGAGTATGGGAGCGCTGCCCCCAGTAGAAAATTTTCAGAAATATTACGTTTTAAACCTATTTTTCCGGTAACTTTCGCACAAAATCGTCATCTACATTTGTCATCTACATCTACGTCATCTGTATTTGACTCAGGCTCAAAATTAAAGGCTTGAAACCTATATATATTTCAGACTACTGTTCCAGCAAAAACTGGCGCAGTAAGTTAAGCTCGCGCTGCGCGCGAGCTTAAAAATTTTTTCCACTGGCAAAATTTACAGGGGGGCAAAGGTGCTTCGGGGGGGGGGGGGCGGCCGCGGGGGCGCCCCCCCCTTATCTACGCCCATGATCTAATGTATCTAATGATGAAATTACTTCATGGTTGAATGTTGTTTGGCATTAGAACAGGGTTTTTTGTGTAAAATACTGTGGATTTAAACAAAAAAAATTAATTTACACAGTGAAAAACTAATTTACACAACAAAATACACAGCCAAATTTTCGAAAATTTTTACAAAAAGTGCTCTGAAAAAATAGTTTTCAAGTCTTTAAGTTTTAAAAAAGCTCTAGCCCCCAGACCCCCGCCTGTTTCCAATGGTTTAGAATGGTTTTCTGCATTTCTGCATCAACATGGTTATTTGTGTTTTATTCTCATAAGTCTTAATGCTTCTACTTATACAGGTTGCGTATAATATATTTTCGTACTGCGTGCGAATATTCGAAAATAGCTAGTATTTTTTCGTATTTAACTATACATATGTTTTCTGAAGCTAGTATTATTCAATATGATTTCTTGTTTATCTCTTGTATATATAATAATAAAAGCAGTCAGAGCCTAAAAATAGTTGCCATACAACCCAAGAAATATTCAATACGAAAGCTAAAGGAATACAACTTTTCAATGCCGTTTCTGCCGTTAATTTAAAAAATTTCTCAACTTCTCGGGGGCTCCGCCCCCCAGACCCCCCTCCGTTGTATAATTGTTTTCTGCATTGCGACATGATTATAGGTGTTCCATTGTTTCTGCAAGTATATACTTCTGCTTATCCAGTTGCGTATAATTTATTTACGTACAGCGTGCAAATATTAGTAAGACAGTATAGTATAGCTAGTATATACATATGTACGGTTCAATATCGTTTCTTGTACACAAGAAACAAAAATGCTCCTCTGGAGCATGAAAAAGTAATATGGGTGATGGTGAGGTTGTAAAATCAAGAGAGGACTAGTCTTTAAAATGCTTAATATGGGGCTAGGTTCAAAAATAGAAGAGGACTAGGTTGTGAGCGAATTAATATGGGCACAGCTTCGCCGAACAACCCATATTCGCGGTTTATAAATGCAAATCATTATTCATATCCACAATGCATTTATAGTGCATAAATAATCGACTGCTATGCATTCGAGCTTTAATGGAACTTTCATTTTAGCAAACTTTTCTTTCAAGAAAAAAGCTCTATTCTAACCAGAGCATTTTATCCATTTTTACGGTAAATTTATATTTCAATAATAGTCCTAGGAATCTGACTTTCTATTTCTAATAGCTTTAGCATCGTATTCTTAGATCTCTTCTCGTTGCTTGCTGCAGTTCAATACGATCAAACAATGACAATTACGTAAATATTCCTAGCTAGTCTAACACTGTATGTATATACAACATTCAATGAGTACGTATATATTCAACTCCTTAAATTTCTTATTATTAACTGATATTGATAACTGTGTACGTGATAAAAGCTAAGACGAAGCGTGAAATCCCGCGAATATGGGTTGTTCGGCGAAGCTGTGCCCATATTAATTCGCTCACAACCTAGTCCTCTTCTATTTTTGAACCTAGCCCCATATTAAGCATTTTAAAGACTAGTCCTCTCTTGATTTTACAACCTAACCATCACCCATATTACTTTTTCATGCTCCAGAGGAGCATTTTTGTTTCTTGTCCTTCTGTCATTTTAAAGGATCCCTTTCCAGCAATGCACTAATTGATATAAGGAGCTTAAACAGTGCCCTAGGCCAGGCTGAAAGTGATTATATAGCACACAATATACACACCATTGAATTCCCACCTCCGCTCGAAGTGTTTGGTAAACTGACTTTATTTTCATTTTGGACCACCACTGGAACCCTGACTCACAGGTCTCCGTGGTCAGGGCTCACATGTACCGACTTCGATAATATGCCTATCGTTTACCACCACCAGCACTGCCAACTTACTATAAATGGGTAACCGCCAAAGGGCCGAAAAAGCTGTTTTAGGGAGTTTGACCACTGGTCGCTAGGCCACCGGTGCTCACTTCCCTCGGTTTCGGCGATATGCCAATTGAAACGAGCGCAGTCGATTTACTATATATGCCCCGACCAAAACACCGAAATACGCTGTTTTAGGTTGTTTGACCAGTGGTCAATAGGGCTCTTAGGCCGTAGTGACCAGTGGTCATTTCCGTCGGTTTCGGCAATATGTCCATTGAAACGACCGTAGTCGATTTACTATACATGCCCCGAAAAACGCTGTTGTAGGCCGTTTGACCAGTGGTCAATAGCGCTCCTTGGCCGTAGTGACCAGTGGTCACTTCCGTCGGTTTCGGCGATATGCCCATTGAAGCGAGCGTAGTCGATTTACTATATATGCCCCCGACCAAAACGCCGAAAAACGCTGTTTTAGGCCGTTTAACCAGTGGTCAATAGGGCTCTTAGGCCGTAGTGACCAGTGGTCATTTCCGTCGGTTTCGGCGATATGCCCATTGAAACGAGCGTAGTCGATTTACTATATATGCCCCCAAACAAAACGCCGAAAAACTATGTTTATGGCCGTTTAACCAGTGGTCAATAGGGCTCTTAGGCCGTAGTGACCAGTGGTCACTTCCGTCGGTTTCGGCGATATGCCCACTGAAACGAGCGTAGTCGATTTACTATATATGCCCCCAATCAAAACGCCTGAAAACGCTGTTTAGAGTGAGTTTTCCTAACTTTGACCCTGGGCGAGGAACCACGGGAGCCATGCTGACCAGTGGTCACTTCGGGCGGTATCGGCAGTATGCTCATCGTTTTCAGCGACCCCGATTTACTATATATGGGGACCACCCCGAGGCCGAAAAACGCCATTTTTAGTGACTTTTAGGCCAATTCTAGTAAAAGCGGAACTTAGAAACTTTTCGCCCAAACAGGCCAAAAAAATGCAAAGTTTGGATTACACTCCCGAAAGCTAGGGAGCAAAAATTAAAAAATCCCCTCGTTACTTCTATGCACCCCTACTGGTAATTTTCAACAAAAGATACTAGACCTCTCCAGCGTCTACCCAGTTCTAGAAAAGTGTGACCAAAATTTGCGAAAAATAGCGAAAGTCCGACTTTGGGACCTTGGCACAGAGCCAAAATTGGCCAGGTGCCAAAATGACCAAAAAAAGGTAGCATGGGGGGGATCCTGTCTACCAACACTATAATAGTGAAAGTATGGTGCCAAAATGCCCACATCGTTCCAACACTTAGCCGTAAAATGCATTTCCAATAAGCGTTATTCACCGAGAAAAAAAAACAAACGCACGGTAACTCCCGCCTAGTGCAAAATTTCGAAGTTTCGAATTTCGAACCAAAAAGTATAGGTGGTACTTGTAGTACTACTCGAGTTGTTTACGATGGTAACCTTTTTCCACCCCGAACACAAATTAGCTCCGGCACCAGGCCAACACGGTCTCCAGGGGGCCGCGCAGACGCCTGTACACCCATATTATGTAGGGGCGCTATCGCGCCCCTACATAATATCATGTATCATAAAAAGCTAAAGGAATACAACTTTTCCATGCCGTTACTGCCGTTAATTTAAAAAATTTCTCAACTTCTGGGGGCTCATACTAGACCCCTCGTTGTTTTTGGGTGAGTATCTATTGCATATATAATTGGTGTGTCTGTACTAAATGGAGCCGTCCCCAGTAGCAGTTAAAGCATCGAACCTTATTTTGTGACCAACTTTAAGTTGTGAAAAATTATTTCAAAAAGTTGGAAAAATAAAGAAATCGTTTCAGTAGGCGAAGTGTTTTTCAGAAATTTGAATTTGTCCAATCCTAGTTTTCTTTCTTCTTTTATCCAATCTTTTTAAACATTTCCATTATAAATTCTATTGCGATTTACAAAATTTTCTCAAATTCTGAGGGCTCTGCCGAGACCCAAAACGTGGCTTCTTCCGAAATGTTACACAAGTGCAATTAACTTTGGCTTGAATGATCCGAAAATAACATTTGGCGAGAAAATAACGTCTAAATGTATTGTATTTTATATTACAGTTGAAAAACGACACTTTTAAATTTTACACAGCTTCAAATAAACTCACAGTGAAATTTAAATTTCAGAATTTACACAGGTCCGATTTTGAAAAAAAACGCTGGCATTAGAAACAGCTGAAAATGCGATTTTTGGCATAAAAACAGAAAAATTTTTCGGGGGGGTCTGGGGAGTCAGAGATCTAGAAGATGTTGAAGTGCTCCATAGTTTCCTTTGGATGGGTATCCCCCCAACATTTTTGTGCCAAATTACCCCCCCAGATTTTACTTACCCTCCCCCAACTTTTGGCTACCACCCCCCCCCGAGCCCGAACCCCCCCAACGATTTTTGGACCCAAAAATTTAGCTAAATTTGGTCGAAAAATGGTCATTTTTTGAAAAATTTTTCTAAAATTTTGACCTAAAATCGCTTTAAAACGGTGCAAAACACCTAAAACGTTAGGAACAACCGTTATTTTGTTGAAAAAAGGGCTAAATTACAGAAAATTTTGCATTTTTTTGGCCATTTTTCGAAATTTCTGAGGTCCGAATTTTGGGGGAGGGGGTTGGGGGGGGTACCCCCATCACATTTCGGAGATCGGCCAAGGTTTACCCCCCCAGACCCAAAGTTCCAGGGAAACTATGGGAGCCTCCCCCACGCCAAATCTCCGTTACACCTATGTTACGTTACACCTATTAAAAATATAATATATATATATTTACAATGTATTTTTAACGGAAAAGTTGTTTATTGTGTTTAGGCCATTTTCCGAACCTTCTGAGGTCCCAATTTTGGGGGGGGGTTCGGGGGAGTGCTGCCCCCATCACATTTCGCGGGTCAACCACCAAATTTCCAGAGCTTACCCCTCCCCCCGCCCAACCAAAAATTCCGGTGAAACAACTGTTACTGAATGCATAGGTGTATAGCCATGGGGTGAAAAAAACCCACCCCTTTGGGGGGGGGACCCACCCGCCTCCTGGGTCATGGGTTGGAGATATGAGCTCCAAAACATAGCAGCAGGAAGCGCGACTCCTTCTAACCTATGTACGCAAAGATCAAGTCATTTGGTTCACTCCTGCTTATTTTATGACATTTTGAAAATGACAACTATATATATACAAGAGTAAAAATGCTCCGGTGGAGCATGAAAAATGCAATATGGGTGACATTCGGTTGTAAATAGACAGAGGACTAGGTTTTAAAACGTTAATATGGGAGGGGCAGGTTGTAAATGCTTGGAGGACTAGGTTAAAAGCGCACTAATATGACAAGCCTCGCTGAGCAACATATTCGCGAAAACTATCCTGAGTTTCCATCGGCTGCTGCTTGTTTTGCTATGTATATATATTACTATTGGCAGTTCTTCGAAGAAATTGTACGATTTGTCAGCATGGCCTGCAAGTATATGTGGTCGTGCTCCTTACTATACAACTTAATAATACACGTACATCATGTCATCTTCTTTTCGCATCAACTTAATTCAAGATTCTGCTGACAGTGCAGAAAAGCACTTGAACACCTTATCCTCAAAGAACTTCATTGTTTATTGGAATAAACTTTAATATTTCAAAATCGTCCCACTTGCTTTGAAAGCTGAAGAATGTAGATATTACGTGCTCTTATTGCCATGTCGAGTGGAGGCATGATGACCGCGGGCACTATGGGTTGTTCGAAACACGAGTCCATATTAGTGCGCTTTTAAACTGAATCCTCCAAGCATTTACAACCTGCCTCCATATTAACGTTTTAAAACCTAGTCCTCTGTCTATTTCCAGCCGAATGTCACCTACATGTGCATTTTCATCATCAAAGACATTTTATTCTTGTCCTATTTCAATTTTAAAGTTCTCTGAAAAAGCAAAAACATTAAAGCTGTGTGGAAGAAACTTTAAAAATTCCGCCAATCATTAATCGTCAACCGAACGTACAGAACAAAGAAGCTTGAAAAGTTCCAAGTTCTTCCTTTTTCTCCATTTTGACAGAAATCCAACATCCAGGACCCATGGCTGCAATAGTTTTAGTTACTGTATTTAGTAGGGATCGACCGGAACTCCAAAAAACCGGAACCGGAACCGGAACTGGCTTTAAAAAACCGGAACCGGAACCGGAACCAGCTCTTTAACACTACAAAAATCGAAATTTTTTTCTGACGTTTTGGACAATTTTTTCACGATTTTTCTCTTTTTTGTAGCTATATACTACAACATTGTAATGGCTATCTAAAATAATATTTTCTATATTATATATTTCAATGCACGAATACGAAACTTGCAATTTATTAAGAGAATTTGTCTTATTATATAGTTAAACTTTATATAATCACTATAGATTTAAAACCTTTATATAATCACTATAGATTTAAAACATTAATTATATATACACGGTATGAATAAATTATGAACATATTGTCTATATATGGTTATGATTCTTCGAGCACATTTATTTTAACTACTTTATTACATCGAATTTCGATGAATGACTTAATTGAATGCAATTTGACTTCTAAAGGAAATTTACTGGCAGGCAAATAAAATTAATTTCTTAGTTAAACTGAATATTAAATTAATTGAAATAAATTGGTAGAAATTGACATTCTAAATTGAGTATATAATGCAATAGCGCCGCAGGCGAAAATTTTTGAGAAAATAATATTCTGCTTACCAGAGATTCGCAATTTTTTCAATGTGTTAAAAGAAAGTTTACAAAATTTTTGAAAATTTTGATAAAATTTCACTTTTGACAATACGCTAAAATTGGTTCCGGTTCCGGTACGTTTTCAAAAACCGGAACCGGAACCGGAACCAAAAAGTACCGGAACCGGAACCGGAATTCCGGTCGATCCCTAGTATTTAGCATATAACACTCTACTGCAGCGCAACCAGATGCAAACTTTACTGTCGTTGAAGGAAACTCATAAAACACGATTTGCAATGCTCTGCCGCACTTGTGTGCAAAATTTCGGACGATTGCAACTTACCTGTAGCTAGTTATAGGCCGTGCTATACTTCAGCAGCACTCTACTGCAGCGCAACCACATAGTTTCATCGTTTTATTTATACGATTGATCTATCTCTCATAATAGCCTCTCATCTCCTCACTCATTTGTATGCCGTGAATTTCAAATAATTAATGACGCATGAATAACTTCTCATCGATTGGTGCTCTCTCTCTCTCTCTCTCTCTTGGCTCTCTTGGCTCTCATAATTTTTTGCAACTCTTTTTTGACACATTTAAATGTATGACCATTATACACTCATATTTAACTCTCTATGAGACTGCAAGGAGCATTTTTCCTACTTGTATATATATATATATATATATATATATATATTGCTATTGGCAGTTCTTCGGAAAATTGTACGATTTGTCAGCATGGCCTGCAAGTATATGTATCGTGCTCCTTACTATTTAACTTAATAATACACGTACATAATGTCAACTGCTTTTCGCATCAACTTAATACAGATTCTGCGCTGACAGTGCATAGAAAAATTTTGTACTTCTTCTATCAGAACTGCATTGTTTATTTGGAATAAGCTTTAATATTTCAAAAAACGTGCGCTTGCTTTGAAAGCTGAAGAATGTGGAGTATTACGTACTCGTATGCCATGTGGAGTTGGAGCATGAGTGACCGCGAATATGGGTTGTTCGAAGAAGCTGAGTCCATATTAGTGCGCTTTTAACCTAGTCCTCCAAGCATTTACAACCTGCCCCTCCCATAGTAACGTTTTAAAACCTAGTCCTCTGTCTATTTACAACCGAATGTCCCTTCATATTGCATTTTTACAAAGCGCTCCCACCGGAGCATTTTTATTCTTGTCTATTTCATTTTTAAGGTTCTCTGTAAAAAGCAAAAACGTTAAAAAACTGTGTGAAAACTTTAAAAATTCCGCCAATCATTAATCGTCAACCGAACATACAGAACAAAAGCTTACAGAAAGAAGTTCCGGTTTCTTCCACTTTTTCTCCATTTTGACGGAAATCCAACATCCAGTACCCATGGCTGCAATAGTTTTAGTTACTGTATTTAGCATATAACACTCTGTAGCGCAACCAGATGCAAACTTTACTGTCAGTGAAGGAAACTCATAAACTACGATTTGCAATGCTCTTACCGCACTTCGTAGGCACAGATTTCGGACAATTGCAACTCATCTGTAGCTAGTTATGAGCCGTGCTGTACATCAGCAGCACTCTACTGTAGAGCACCGGCCCAGGATGCCAAACTTTACTGTGGGTGAAGGGAAACTCATAAAACACGATTTGCCGTGCTCTTGCCGCACTAGTGTGCAAAATTTCGGACGATTGCAACTTACCTGTAGCTAGTTATAGGCCGTGCTATGCTTCAGCGGTACTCTATACTGCATTGCAATAACATAGTAACATCGTAACAAGTATACGAAGCGTATCTATAGTAGTTTGTCATGTCCTAAACTAATCAATATGCCGAATTTCGAATACCAGTGACGAATAAATAGCTTGTTATCGACGGTGCTGTGTTTGGGACAGCATATATACAGCACGGTGGAAGCTAAAGAGTGCACCAACTAACATAGCTACAGTTCCCCCTTCTTGCAGACCATAATTTTCACCAGGTTTCATATGTTTGTACGTTTCACAGTAAGTCTACAGAGAGCGTGCTATGGTTGCTGCATAATAATTGCAGCACGATAGCAGCACACCACATTGCTTCGCTTATGCTCATCTGCGTGTTCAGCGACCCCGATAACCTTTATATGCGTCCCATGCGTAAATAATCTCAAAGCTGCATATTTGAGGGCTAGTACGGCTGGCCCTGCTGTGGAGTTGGGACTTAGAAATTTTCCAGCATGTACATT
>JASAND010005186.1:0-52369 GCA_030248195.1 Trissonchulus latispiculum
TTTTAGGCTCGAATCAGAACATAATCGGAATTTTGTGCGATACATGGCGAAAGCAATAGCTTAATCCACAGCTTTCAAATTTGTGTAACTTTTACGTAATACAGAATAGTTTTGTAGGAGTTTGTAGGAACGAATTGATTCGACAGTCCTCGTAGTCTTACGTAAGTCTAGTCAGACTAAACCAGAAAGGTGTCGTCACAGTCGTATAAACACATTAATGCACGTTGTCGTGACTTGCCGTTTCCAACTGAAACATGTTGTTTGCGTAATTTAGCAATGTTATCTCTAAAAGGGAATACTCTGCCGTTGAACCGTTTAAATATCATTATTTAAAATCTGCTGAGCCAAATTTATTCATTTCCTCAATTTACTTAATCCATTGATTACAACTTTGACTTGATGGTAAAAGTGATATGAGAATTATTGATTACGTAGTTAGGTGTTTTCCCGTTACACATTCTCTTTTGGTTACCTCTCGGATTGTGTAACGGCACCACTTCCATAGTTACAGTCCGAAGAGCGAAATACAGGGGCAATTGTTTGATAAATGATACTAAAATTTGATGTGTCGGAATAGATATGTACCAGTGTTTCTCAGTGTGTAGAACTTTAGAAAACGAACTTCTTCTTTTCCTTAATTTTCGGAAATATCGGAATCACTGAATCACAGAAATACTGATGAAATTCAACTATGAATAAATCCCTGGCTATTACTAGTCTCAAGTCTCAGTCACCACATACAATAGCCGTACTGTAGTCTTCAGGAACTTTAATAGAATCACGGTTAACGGCTTGTCCAGGGAGAGTTGTAACTACCAGAGATTTGCTTGGGGCATAAGAAACTTTATTTTCGAGCGTCGAACGCCGAGCTGGAGTTGGTCACCAACCGACCTAATCCAGTGCTAATTCTAATCTGATATAATGTTATTTCGATTTTGTATGGTACTATATAAGCTCTGTGAGAACCTCCACTAACCGATAATGAATGCGGAGGATTTGAGAAACTAGGAACTGAACGACGTATTTGCAAATTTCAAAACAATTTTTTCATTGAAACTTTTGCAAATGTTTACAATTCATTGAAAATAGAGGCAATAGATTTAGTTTGAATTCTTGTAAACCTTGTGCGGCTACCTTCCTCACAATTTGTTATTTCTAAAAATTAAACTAATGTGTGTTGAAGTCAGGAGAAACATCAAAGAAAAGAATTGGGTACATGCATTTCAAACCACAACATCGGGGAACTAATTTCGCTCCTATTTATCTCTTCCTAAATAGCTCCTAGCTAATTAGTTACAAATGTGTGCAAACTTGTTAAAACGTAGTACTTTCGAGGCCCCTATGGTCACTGATCACATGGACGGACAACATGGTCCTGAATGATACTTTCTTTTTAAACTATGAGATGAGGCTTCTTTAGGTAAACCATTTAGTGAAAAACTAAAGATCTTTTGATCCAAGTTAGGCCGTCATTACGAGCCGTTTTTTATCCTTTCATGCAGTATTTCCTAACCATTAAATGCATAAGCTATTTTACCGACGTTAACGCATGACCTGGGTCAATTTGAGCCAACACTAATTTTAGCTTCGTGGAGCACGCTTTGCTGCTACAATGCCAACCCACAGAATAGCTTGACAGTTTTCTGGAGAGCCCATAATTTTCTATTTAAACGGGGAACAGAAGCTGAAAACAATTTCTAGACAAACTGGCAACGACCAGGCACCTAATGGCGATCAGTCAAAATAGCAATAGTCTTGAATCCAAAAATCATCCCACAATACTAGTTCTGAGAGGAAAATAACGTACACGCCCTCTCCAACTCAATCCCCGTTGACTACACAGTTCTTACCACGAAGAACTGAGAGCTTTCGGATTTGGCCAGTTAGGACTCTTCTACCAGCTCTTGAGAGTTACCCAACGTAATGATAATAACAGTTTGTTGTTGATACTGGTTCCATAATTTTTCAGACATTTTCCCATTACTTCTCATGACTGTTTAGGCCAGACAACGTTGGTCTTTGACAGCTAGCAGAGTAGTCCTAGTCACTATGTTGCTAAAAGAATTATGCTGGGTCTCTAATACGAAAAAGAGACAAAATTAAAGGAAACTTACCACTATTGTGCACAAGTTCAACAACTGATGGAAGGAAAAGCTGCTAAGTGTCACTGAGAATTCGAATACGAGTGTTGCTTTGTGTATTTCATGAGCTGGGTCAAATTGACCCAGGGGTAAATTATTGAAAATAATTTATTCTAGCCAGAATCAAGAATTTTTCCTGCAACTTTGACTTGGTTTTTAGTTGTATCAGAGAATTTTGTAAGATGTGAAGAGACGTCGCCGGATAACATGCCATTGTACGATGTATTCACTATTCAGCTGTTTAAACAAGGGGGTGGGTCAATTTGACCCAGGTAATGCATTTAAGGGTTAACGTGAATTAACACTCAGCCAGATCAACATTGAACAATTAATGCAAATGCAGAGCCTGTTAAGAATTCAAACAACTGAGAACTGTTACAGAAAGCATGGGTGCTAGTCTTGGACTTCTCAACAAGTTTTTTTTTGGAAACTACCAAATATTTTCATAGCAGTTGGACAGTGGAATGGAAGGGACATGAAAAGAAGCGAGCCCCGACTCGATTGAGTTTCTTTGCTTTTCAGTCACTCGGGCTGAAAGCTTGTAACTTTATGTGTTATCGCTAAGGTTATGCCCTATAAGAATCGTTGAGATGAGATATAATTGTTATCGGATAGCCATAATTTTCGATTTATATCCAAATACCCTCCAGTTATGTATGACTCTTATAACAACACTTGTTTATGACAAACTAATGTATACAAAGCACTGTGTATGAAAATTAGGCTTGCATCTAGTACTAAATTTCCAATAATCGATGAACTGGAGATGATGATAATGAGCACAGTTGAACTGTAAACGAAAGTTGACCGAGGCCCTAAGCTTCTGGGTTAAATCTGAGCACGACTGTCAAACCTCTAATCTATAATCTTAGGGCTTATAATGTTAATGAAACTTTAAATTAAATTTAGTTAGTTCAACTTCTAGAGATTGATTTGAGTATAACTGGGATTTTCCTTAAAAAAGTTATTCTTTGTTTCATGTTTTGCCATCTAGAATGTCTAGATCATAAAACTTATCAATTAAAATCTGAGCAAATATTTCTAACTTCAGTAAAGGTTACGATACCATGAGTATGTCTGTTATTCTAATATTATCGAAATTAGTTCCAAAGTTTTTAGGAGCATGAGCATAAAACAGGTTTCTCTTTTATGTTAATGCTGCAGCGTCCTAGACATCATTGACCAAAAATTTCCGGATTCGGAATTTCGAATAATTGCACTATTTAGAATTTAGATCTTTCTGTCGAACCTGAGATTTTCCGTACAAGCACTTTAGCTAAAGGATTAAGTCATAGGCCGACGGAGGGGCTTCGATAAACATTGAGGAAATTAAGGTGTCTTAACTGTTTTGATTAAAAATAATTTGTAATTTTCTGAGCACAACCCAGACTCATTATTATGTAATGTTTTCAGTTTGCAATCTATACCCTTATTACAGGCTAACTGAAGTATACCTACCACAAACTTAACAATAAAGTGGATATAGAATACGAGAATAGACTTTAATAAGAAATTATCGTCATCCGGCTGTTGCGTCAGCAGCTTACAGTCAGTCATTATTACAGTACGTGGACTCTTTTTAATGCTTTCTCGAGTGCTGCTAATTCACAAACAATGAATCGTGCAAAGTGTTTTGGACTTATTGCAATTATCTGAGGTGGATCTGTAAACAAGCAAGGAATCAGTGCTAATTCTGCTAATCCTGTGCTAACATTTGTCTGATTCAGTTCAAACTGTCTTGCTGAACTAACGCACAGAATATAAATCGTTGCTGCATTCAGCTGCATGTAAACTTTCACTAATCATGGTAGAGAAACTGAAATACGAATAACGTTAGGACGAATGGTTGAATAGTAAGATAGAGCTATTCCGTGAAAAATTCAGCGAAAAGGCTGATTTGAATTAAACTTTTCTCAGAATTGTCAGGCTATTTCTCTTTCGTTTCACCAAGTTTTACCCTGGAAAACGAATATTCCGTTAAGCTAAAGCTACAGTGACGGTCGCTGTAAAATCAGTAGTCTAGTTATAATCAGGTATCGGCATTGAAAGCAGAAAAGTATGTAGCACTAGGCCATTACCTACCTAATGTGTAATTATTCTTAAACTTAGGCCTACCTTTACCGTTGAAATATAGGTTGACTGATTGATTGACACAATTGATTGATTAGCACTGATGATGGTAACTACTTAGTAATTATACGGACTGACGATCATTTCCTGAAATATAATACATCATCCGGTTAAACCTGCCGATTTGCCATATATTTCGCTTTGCTGAACTAGGACTCGCCAGGGATTCTAACAATAATTTTGAGACACAATGTTTCAAGCTGATGTTTTGTCCTATTCTATTCAAATGCCATTCTTTCAGTTAGAAGTTAGAACAGAGCGAATAGGGCTAAACATTAAGGAGGTCAAGAACCAATATGGACAATTCCAAGTAGTGACATTGACATTGCCCACTTCAATTAACATTTTGTTGAGGAATGTTAAGTTAAGTTACTGATAATAATTACACTTAGTAACTGTTCAAATTAGCATAACTACAACAGACAACCCGAATGACGTCATGCCGAGCCTTATGCGAATGCGAAGCGACAACATTTGAGATGGTAACTGTAATGATAAATATGCCTAAAAATAAATCTGCTGTTGTAATAATATGGATCGATGCTTAATTCTAGCTTATGCAGAAGCCTTGAACTAATTAATAGGCTCTAAAAGTCTAAAACTCTATGGTCAAAGCTCTTGCAAGTTTGTGTTATGCCGGCGTCAGAATCCAACTCGAGTGTTCGTTTTAAATTAGAATTATAAGAATAGATTAAAACATAATATTTAGACTGGACTAGAAGTAAAATTAGATTTAGGAAGATATGTTTCCGAATTCATTAAAATTCTATCGAAGCTGTAGTTTTGGATTCTCTGAGACATTTCTAACTTTCTGAAATATCAAATGACAAATAAGATCTTTCTCTAATCAATTGATAAAGGGAATGTTTGTAATTACTGCAAATATATACTTTCTATTTGAAGTACATCTATCGGCTAAGACTAAAGAAAACTGCTGTCGTAGGCACTGTAACTTTTAGCCGTTTCCAACAAACCGTTCGTGAGTGCTTTGTGCAAAGGAAAATAGAGCTTTGCTGGAATTCAAAGTCGATTTCGAATAATTCCGAACATTTAAATTATCAAAACATGGAAAATCAATCCATGCGATTAAGCTGGGATACGCAATGTATGAAAGTTTCATGGTTTAATTTACTACCATAACTTGGTGAGCTGATAAGTTCTGAAAGTTTCGATAAACATTTGAAGCCGAAGTTTGAGAGACTGTACGTAATTTCAAAGGATGTTCCACTTTTCAAAGGTTGACGCTGCACATGAATTCTGGCGCGGTAAAAGAACGAACCAAATATTTTTCGCTTGAACAAGAAAATCTTAATTTACTGTATGCCGAATGGGCAAATTAAGCTTTGGATAGAAAGGTTTAATAGAAACCCTCAATAATGAAAGCTGTTATTACAATGTGATTTTAGAACAACTCTACTTTCATTTCTAAAGATATATATGTTTAACGAAAATTGAGACAGATTTAACGACAGGGTTCAACGACAGACTCTTTTTGAGCTATATGTGGCAATTCTGTTGTTATGAAAGTTAAGCCGTTTTGATCTGTTTTGATCTGGCGGTATTTCCATGATACTTTCAAAACGTTCTGATGTGTTTTGGGCAATGCTTGTTCTACTTTAAAATTAGCTTAACTTAAAATAATGTGACTACTTCTAACAACCTCCATGGATTCTAAACGGAATGACAATTGACATAAGTTGACAGACAGACATTGTTAAGTTAAGCCACATCCTGCTAGGATTATTGCATCTGAATTGGAAAAGCTAATACACCATCCAAATACGTCTAATGATTTTCTAGATTTGCCAGTTCCTTTAACTACTGTTACTGGATAAAGTTTTCCCTGCATAGCAGAATTATAGAAGCAACTGTAACCATTGTGGATTAAAACAATTGTCAGAACAATATTACAATTTAGTATCATAAAGCTGAATATCAGCTACAGTGGCTCTTCGATCCATTTATTTAATGCTACTGATTTAAGCTGCTGCTGCAAACTAATTTATTGCTCTCGTTAACTATCAGTTTAAGTTTAAGTTAACCATCAGCGTCATTTTATATCAAAATCACCTCTCCAAGAAGTTATCACTTGCCTGACATAATTTGCTTGTCTACTACTAGGTACCAATCTTAATTTAGGAATGGATTAACATTGTAGACATTATATACATTAGCATAAATTAGCGAGGATTGGCAGATGGTACGTAACTGCTAAATTTTCCGTATTTTGGGACGAGTATCGTACTACTTCTACGTACTTCTACAAGTGAACATTGAGCATCTTTCTACACAGCTAACGAGTATCTAATCGCCGACTATGTGTACCAATCGCACAGGTTTTAGGTTTTTAAAATTCAGGCATAAGCTTAACTACTGTCTGTTCAAGTATTTTTGTGTACGGTGATGGAAAGGTGCAATCGGTGCCGGTTTCGTTAATGTGCAGGAATTCGCATATGGCTTAGCGGTAGCAAAATTCTGATCTCAGATTCATAAAAGTTAGTTTTTGAAATTAAATAAAAAGGCTGTCCTTGTAGTATCAGTGGAGACTCCTGACGGGCGAATAGGACGTCAATCGCTTTGTCGCGAGCGGTACTACGATAAACAGTCTTTATGCTTATTTCTGCATGAGACACGGTGGATCTGCTTCGTTGCAGTGTGTCGTACTGTAGATGTCATGCCACTGTCTTTGTTTCGTAAGAGTCAGATCCTAAATCTCTTTACTTTGCAAGCCATATGCGAACAGGCCAAAATCCATAGCACTTTGGTTATAATGGGCGTTGAATTCTTTAAATTCAATCGAACTTTAAAACATTTATTAGACTTGAATTGTTCAACTGGAACTTTTCATACTTGTAGCTTTTAAAGCATTTCTAACTTCGTCATGGAGTAGGAGTGTCATCCTAATGGGGGTTGAGGTACCATGACCTCTGAAACATCCGTTAGTGGTGATATTTCTAAACTGTGACGTAACAGTATTAAATTTGAATTTTGATTGTTTTCATCTTTTAGACGCCCATTATGCCAAAAATCATTGCATTTTGCGGACAGAAGGACTATTTGTCAAATATGTACCTATGCAGCGTTACAAAGGCGGGAAAGAAACTCCATTGCTCAGAAGCTGGTTATCAATACGGGAAAGCTTGGATTGCAGAGGATAATACCCTTGCCGACCGGATTGCTTGCGCTCAGACTGGATTCGAAGCCAAACGCCTGTCAAAACAGGTCAAAACAAAAACAAAGCAATGGGACCAGTGTAAGCTGGCAATAATTAAAGGAGTCGTATATTCTAAATTTTTGCAAAACCCTGACCTACTCCAAAACCTGATGAATACGCAATCTGCCGTTCTTGTCGAAGCAGCATCGGACAAAATTCCTGCGTTTCGAAGAGATCTTTTCTACAGTGCCGGGCTTACTAAAGCCGAGCTCTCCAGATTCAGTTCATCCAGATTTCCTGGCAAAAATTTCATGGGCAACTTATTAATGGAAATTCGCAGTTCCCTTAGAGATAACAGTTTTGCAACAATGATCGTAATAACTGATTCTCAGGGTTATCGTCTACCTAAGATCACCAACGCCAACATGGAAATTGTACCAGTCAGTGGCGCAAGAATTCAAGATCTGATCAAGATTGCTTGCATGGCCGTTCACGACAAACATCGACAATGCGTCATCCTTGGAGGTACTAACAATATTGCTTCTGATCCTTGGATTCCCAAGTATGCCAACGACGGCGCCATCCAGCCCAGGCTTGTGAAAGATATCACTCGTCAATTTCGCGGAATTCGCCACTTTTCCAACCAATTCCCATCTGTTAAGCTGTGGTTAGGCGAGATACCTCCCAGGTTTGATCAGCCACATGACGTTCCTTCCAAACCCAGTAAATTTCAACTAACAGTCAAACGGGTAAATAAGGAATTGAACAAGCTGGTAGTCTCCCTGCAAGATTCCGGTCATAACATTGACATTCTACCGATGTATGAGGATTTCAAAGATGAAAGTTACTTTGCGGAGCGAAACAATGGACGAAGCTCCATTGACCTTCATTTTAACGAAGAGGGCGGACGGAAGCTACAGACCAAACTCATTTCTCTAATTAACTCTTCCTGAGTTATTGCTCTGCTTCTACCGAGGTATCATGACCTCTCAAGGTTCGGGTTGAGCAATGGCTCAGTGTAATCAATTCTATTTAAAATGTTAAAAGTCAGTAGCTTCTGGGCCACAATGCCTCATTTATAGCCAGTCAGAGCAGAAAGGCACTTAATCTCACTATTTTTACTACTCTTCTCTTTATTTCTTTCATATTCTGGTCTGTTTATTCGCTGTTTGGTCTCTATATTCTGTATTAAGAGGTATCGAAATGAATACACTTCCTTAGATAATACTTCGTCCACTGCAGCACAATAGGATAACTTAGATTTCACCTTAGTGAACGATACTCCAGATTTCAACTGAACTTTGCCACTTTTGAACCCCCTAGTTGTCAACCTAGAACTTTTATGCAGCTGAGGATTGGGATGGGGTGCACACCATCCTGAAAAAAGCAGCATTTTCAAAAATTTAATCTCTTACATAAACTTTTGTTCGAATAAATAACTTGCCTTCATCCTCACAAGCCTAGTGAACGGACTTTGACCTTAAACTAAGCTGTTAACATCTAATGTATAGTGGTTTGGAATCATAAATATATACTGTAAAAAATTACGTAGAGTACCTGCTCGTAAATTTGTAATATTGTTAGTTTACTGTGTATGTCATGTGTAACTTGTAATTTTGTTCTGCTCCTTATAATTGTATGTCAACTCTTAGTTCATACTGTCTTGATCCTTGGAATTATTTTAAAGCCTATTTTGGAAATTTTGTTTAAAACAATTTTGAGTCTACAAGTGCTTGTTTCACACGATTTTGGACACAAAAGTTTTTACTAAGAATCTTTATAATTGTATGTGAACTCTTAGTTCATACTGTCTTGATCCTTGGAATTATTTTAAAGCCTATTTTGGAAATTTTGTTTAAAACAATTTTGAGTCTACAAGTGCTTGTTTCACACGATTTTGGACACTAAAGTTTTTACTAAGAATCTAGTTTAGAATTAAAAAAAATCGTAATTAGACTGTGTGCCTTGCTGTGAAATCGTAAGACTTATTCTGTACTGTATGCTTTATTGTGAGTTTAAGTTACTTGTTACTACAGACCAGTATGTATTGTCTTATTATGTTACGTAGTATTTCTGTTTTTATTTGTACTACTGTACAGTTATGTTTTGTCTTGGTATTGTACACAACATTGCAGTTTTTGGTCGGCAGCGGGAATTTTTTTTTCGATCAGTGTTACCCTCCTAGTTCAAAACCTACTCCTTTTTTCTTGGTAAGGCTGTAATGGAATTAATTTTACTAAAGTTCTTTTAAAGTTTTGATCATTGGCTCATAAGGTTGTTTTGTTCACCGGCATTGAAGCATATTCTGAATTCCAAAGGATCAGCAATTTCTTGTTATTTTCGCTCCTGAGTTTTCGCTGAAGTTCCCTTCTAACCTTTCCTATTGATAAATTGCGACTTCTGTTGTTTACTAGGTCGAGAAACTTAATTTCCTGCGCTTTTAATTTCTGGCTTTCGTCTCAGAAAAGCTTCACTTTAAAGTCCGTCTATTTATAAAATTGGAACATTTGCCGCAAGATTTGCTGTTTGCAAGAAACAGAGACCAGGAATACGATGGCGGGGGAAATATCAAAAATTTCTGATTAACCAGATTTAGAAATATTTAATTGTGCAATTTTGATAAGAAACTATAAACAAAGTATTGGTAAAAATTACTGAAAGAAATCACTCGAAAGAAAGCTAAAATAAAAGAAATTAGCTAAATTAGGCACCCCTAATTGGCTTTCAAATGTCAATTCAAAGTGTATATAAAATTTAGGATACTGCAATGTTTTCGAAAGTTTTAAAACCTTATGCCTAAACTTCACCTGGCGACATTAATCACAAAATTTGCCAGCATTCAAAATTCTTGAACCTCGTACTGTTTCAAGCTCTTTTGGCTACTCTTTGCGCAGGTCACGTCTGTCTGTCGGACCTCAGTTTGAGTTTAAATATTTGTTGTTTTAATTCTTAACGGGATTTGAGTGGCGCTTTTGTTAGCTGATATTCAGTTATTTCCGCTGTCCAAAGAACTGAGTTTAGTTGTTTTTTGAGCTTGAGTTGCTTCCGCATTAAGCGGCTAGTGCTATTATTTGGTTTTCAGAAAAAGTAATCAAATTTGTTGTTAAGCCAGATTCGCTAATTGGCAATTGTTAATCGTAAAGTTGTGGCTTCAAACCTGTAACATAAAATCAAATAGCACGTGGAATTATCTGAAACAGGGAATTACAAGATACTGTTTTCGAAGAAATCGATTTGTGACAAAGTTTTCAAAATTAGCTTGGTATCATTGAGCGAAACGAGCATAACTCCTACTTTAGCTTAGATTTTAGTACAAATCATTTAAATCCCAAACTTTAAAGGATTTTAATCAGTCTAATATTTGGACAAAATTAGAGCATATTTATTGGCTATAGAGCCTGTGAGTCCAGAGAATTGCTGTACATTTCGCGTCGTTTGCTATTATGGAGGTTTGAAAACAAAAGCTGCCGACAGTTGTATTCGAATGCTGCGTTTCGTATACCGTGCAACCAGAAATAAGCACAGATTTCGGTTATGCATGAAATTTAGTTGCCGGACGCTAATGTTTCAAGTCTTTGATTGTTATATTTAGAGCGAGGCAAAGTAAACCTTCCTACTAAAACGATTTTCGGATTATCAATGGGAGCTGACTGAATTTTGGTAAAGTGAATTTCATAATAAGTGGTGAAATAAAGGTTCATCAAATGTTCCACCATTACAGCATCTAAAAAAGAGCTTAAGCCATTTTGTTCACTTTCAGCTGTTGATCTTGCAATATTTCGTCAATAAGTGCACAGATTACACACTAATTCACATAGTGGCTACGGTGATCCAATAATTAAATTCAAGTGATCGGTTCTTTTCTAAATCGGTTCTATTGTAGTGGAGAAGCCGTAGTTACTGTAACATGGGAAAGTAACACTCACTCTTCAAATCGATCAAAAGAGCAAATGTTTACAAAATGTTACACCCAAAGTCGCACATGTTCTGATGGGCATCACACAACATTTTTGAAATTTTTGGCATCACACAACTGGTTCAAATTATTGGTATGTTGTCCGTTGGTGTTAAACTAGTCCGCAAATTTTCATTAATATTCAATGATTTTAACTTAGGGATGTCTATGCAGCCAATAGCAACAGCAGCAATAGCGACAGCAATAAACTGCTAAACGAGCGAATGGCTGACCCGTGATTACTGAGCCAGTTACTCCAAAAAGTTTAATGAGTAGGGTTAACTTTGCAACAAATTATATTCCTTTCTTGTCAGATTCCTGCATCCGATATCATGCAGCGGGCAAATATGCGCAAATTCCAGCGAAACAGTTTAGCTACTGTTTCGCTGGCTCAAATGTGCAGAAAATTGCAGATACCACGAAATTTGAAGCTGTATTTGCTTTGAGTTATTTTCACGCTGGAATATAAATTTCTAAACTTTGTTTAAGCTAATTTTACCCAAACTGTGAATAATTTTAAATACGTTTTCCTAAAATTACAAATGTTATCTGCTAACACTTTAGCTCAAAGTCGTAGATTGCTGAATATAAATATTTACGACAAAGCTGATTGGAATTTTTAAGTTATAAGGAAGCCACAGCTTTACCTTCATTTGGATAGGATGGCAGAAAATGTATAAGGGTTAAAACCGTTTACTAATTTGTAATTAATGGTTTTAACCCATTTGATTCAGGTTTCCGGGGCATGGAAGCCTGAAGACGCTGGTGAAGAGCGGATTATATATATACCTGGATCACTGCCTAGCTCATTGCTTACAACTTCGGGAATCAATTAATTTTGGCCGTTGGCCCAGAGGGCCCAGAGCCAGAGAGCCTTTTGAACTTTGGCCCAGAGGGCTGTTTTTTTATATTTTGGCTCGGTTATCGGTCCTGGTCGCCTTTATCCCTTAAACAATATTTTGGTCAGTCATCCTATATGATGTAAAGGTGCAGGATCAGGCAGCAAATAGATCCTACTTAAAGTTGACACTTATAGCCTAATCATTGGTTTTTCTAAACTATAAGTGCATTAATTCGCGTGCAGCCGTAAGATCCTGTATAAAGCAAAGATTGCCGTATAACGTCGCAGTGCTCCTGCTGATTTCTAATTTGGTTGAAATCATTCCCAGAAGTTTGACTGTACTCACAATCTATTATTCAGGTATCGACATGCTGTAAAATTTGTTCTTAAAAGGTCAAAGTTCGTTTACTAGTAGAAATTGAATTCAAAATCTCTGATATTGAACTGAAATATGCTATACAGTATGCAGGTTTTGTGCTGAGTCAATTCTAACAGCTAATTTTGTGATTATACATGTTGTCAGTATCTTATACTATATATTTGCAATTTTATCCATCTTTTCCTTGTCAAGTTATCTCTGCACTGTAGTGATATAGTTATCCCGTATTCTCTGACACCTTGTTATTATCTATGTACCTATCTATCAATAAATCTTGCTGTGTGGAAAGCCTGATCTATCGCTGATTTCCCTATAATCCGTAGGCTTAAACGCCCGTAACCGAGACCAAGTGAACAATACTCTTAGGCAGTCTCGACCCTACGAGTCCATTAGGTGAAATTATAATATCTTGACCCCTAAATTTGGGCTGACTGTCAAGGCACCGTTGTCGGAAAACCACCCCATCGGAGTCTGTGACCTAAGTACTCCCAGAGTACGCCGTTAGCCTGTGTAACGAACAAACCAGTGCTCATTTTAACGTAAAGTCTGAAGAACTTGAATTTGGGATCAAGACCCCGATTCCTCCAACTTTATCTTAGTCAGTTCGTTACAAATTGCTTACATATGCTACAATTGCATAGACAGGGGCAAATTAACTTTTTCTCAGGTTCCTGAATCAATTAAAAGGTGCCAACACTAGAGTCACATTCGTTTTGTTAGCTATGCTTAGTAAATGGGATGCTGGCAGAAATGGATTCACCCAAACGTTTTACTGTCATATGTTGATGAGATATGTGCATATCATAATTCAGTAGATACTATTATGTCGCGACACCTATATTTTCCATTTTGTGTGTAAATCATGAATACCGCTTTGTTGTGACTTTCTCTAAAACGAAACACACGATGCTGTAAAGCACATTATCTTTTGAGTGTTGGGTTTCAGAAGGAAAATCTATTATTTGCTTTTGATTTGCTTTCCGAAGGTTCGGTTATACAGAATACTACTAGCCAAAATTGATATTTTAAATAAAGTAAGATTAACGGAAATTTAGGAACAGACGTTTCATCCCAATTCGATTTCGAAACTCTACAATGGCGACCATAGATGAAGTGTTTTAGAACGGCAGGCTTAAGGTGATGGCTTCCTTTCGGGTATTTTTGACTGAGACGGCTATAATCCTTTACTTAAATAGCTAAAACGTGCGAAACAACCTTGTCTTGAACATTCTGGGACCTGTCCCGTATTTTTAGGCGAAAAGATAAGAATGTTTTGCTTGGCTTTAGGCTCCCAGTAGGTTGAGCATACACCCGATTGGTTGTTCTAGATGAAAAGAGGACACAAAAATAAACATTTTTGCTTTCACAACCTTTGAGCTATCGCCAGAGGTTAAGTCCTTATAAGCAGAAAACCATTTTGATGGTTAAAAAATGGCCATTTTCGAGGAAATCAGTTTTTTCAAACTTAGTACCTAAGTTTGCGTTCAATTTTGGTCAGTTATTACTCAGTCGATGCACAATCTAATTGCATAATTACAAATTTTATTAATGGCTACGAGCTGAAGTTCATTGGTTTAGGCTAGAGATTTGACCGAAAAATCGTTTTGGCAAATATGCTATTATTTTGTTTTGAACGTCGGTTTCTCATAAACTACTTGACGAATTCCGAATATGTTGGCCAGTATGGAAGTTCGCTCTTCTGCGGAGGGATGTTTTCCTTGGTTTGGGGTAAAACGTTTCGAACAAGCAAGAAAACTCAACGCGTAAAGTTGCGAAATTTCGTGTTACCGTGCATTTAATAGATTTTCTTGACCATTAACACCTGCTGAGCCAAATCCAAAAAACGACCCTCCCTCGGCCCATATGTCCGTCATATGATGGCACAAAAAGAACTTTTGGCCGATTCTACAGTTTTGAGAAATTGATGTTCACAGAGTTTTGGTCAACATACAACATACCAGAAACTTTTTGCTACTTTTTTGCTAATAGTGCTACTTTCGTATGCTCATGTTACTATTTCCTTAATATTATGTACAGCGACTATTGTTTCGCTTAAGATTTCAGGTCATGGTGGATGTAAAATATCTATTCTACTGCATTATTGATCCAATCATTGCAATGATTGGAATATTAGGGAATTCTATGTGTTTGATTATCTATGCCAAGTTTTCGACTAAGGATAATACCTTTGAGTATCAGATTGCTATTGCAGTTGTGGACTTGGTTTGCATTTCTGCCAAGCTCTTTCACTGGATGTCCTACTGGTGGATAGCCATTGGTCATCGAGATGGAGAAGCTTGGATACAGTACTACCCAATTTTGGTTTGGTATAATGAACACATGTCTGGATTTTTGCGCTTTGGTACCGATACCTTGCTACCACTCCTCACAATGGTTATGTGCATAAACAGAGCTACGGCCATGTATATTCCCACTAGCTATCAACGTATTAGAAAGCCGGTTTTTGTGATAGGAACGGTTTCTTCTTTCCTTGCAGCAGGAACGGTTAATTCTATGCATTTGTTCCGATCAGTTATCACAAATGGTACCAGTCTCCGTATATCGATTAATAATGCTGCGGTCAGTGTAGGCATCGCTGAAGCCCAACTAATAGCTCGCGACATTATTACTGTATTTGCAGTATTAGTAGTAGCAACACTTAACATATTCATATTGAAAAGGTATCGATCGACAACTAGGATTGCAGGTAGAGCGCATACCACCCGAAAGAACACCAAGGATGATAAGCTAAAGATAACCCTGTTAGTGGTTCAGTCTGTACTGGTCGTTCTTGGCCAGGTACCTTTAGCTATTGACTTCTACATCAAATACAGCCTACCACATCTGGACATTGATATACTGCACGACTTAGCAACATTCGGTGTTACAGTGGAGGCATCTCTGAATTTTTTGGCCTATGTTGGTACAAGTGGCTGGTTTCGAGCCGCTTTCTGCAAGACATTTTTGTTTTGCTTCCGTTTTTAAGGCTTTGTATCTGCTTGAACAACAGGCTGAAAAATTAATAGTTCGCAAGTTATTTTTTCCAAATTGCCATACTTACTATTTCTGTTCCATGGTTTTGATAATATTTTAGTAGCGTTGTAGCTGTAGCTTTAACAGTACTTTTAGTACTACATAGTAGTAAACAATGAGGCTTTGGTGTTTTTAGGGAAGCGAAATGTTAGTGTGAGCCGGAGTGGACTGGAACCGGCAGAACCGGCTCAAAGTAAAAACTAAAGTTTGCAATAGATTCAGTACTTCAATTCGGTTACTTTACAATAATTAACAAAATTTTGGACTTTAAACTTAGCGTTTCCACGCTGCATTTTAGAAATACATGGTTAATAAAATTTTGAAAATTTGCATTTTTCGGGCCAGCCGGGATGAATTAGTCAGCTTACGGGCTGGAATGGTCCGACTGTTCTCATCTTGCAAACTTTATCATCTCATGGGCATGATGAATCAAAAAATGTTGCCATTGCGGACCGGGCAGAGACAAGCTGTCCGGGGGTCGAATAATTCTCTAACTAGCTAGCTCCTGTATCTGAGTTATACGACCACTGCAGCTGTTGGAAATCGTCAGACTCAAGGCAGACAACTACTAAATAAGAATGATGTTAGAAGGTCAAGTAATTGATATCATGTTTACAAAATATTCTGTTATTTGAAGTTAAGTTACCTGAAGTCATTCATTGCGGCAATAACATTTATAGTATCCGACGCCCAGCCACGCTTAACGGCAACTCTGTAGGTTAGCCACTGCACTCCGCTCCTGTCTTGCACAGATCCTTAACAAAAACAGCACAGATTCGCTTCTGAAGGTAGGACTAAAAATTAAGTAAAACAGAAGGTTAATGGCAAAGTTTAAACTATACAGAACTGCCAGCGTATATACGATGACAGACACAGAGACCGCGGATAGCAGAATTTGCGGTGAAGGCACGCGATTGTAAAATAAGGGAGAAGGAATGACACATATTGCCAAAGCGCAAGCTGAACAAAACATCATTTTAGAACCTCTGGCACGTTTTTCTAACTCTGCTTTATCGGCTGCAGTAGATCCAGTGAGTCTTAGCTTTCCAAAAATTGCTAAATAACAGCTTAAGGTTGCTGTAATTGGAATGTACAAAAATGTAGCATCCACCGTCTGCTTCCAGGTGTACCTTCGCACATCAGGAGCGCACAGTTCGTAGACTGGTACTACTACAAAGGTACCCACTGTTCTGGATCCGCCCAAAATGAAAATTACAATGAACACGGGCAGCCAAACGAAGCAAATCCAAGCTACAACCACAGAATGAAGTTTTGTAAGCTTAATGAAATATGCTACCGGCATAAACACGGCCATTGATCGACTTAATGCAATAACAAGCTGCCCCAAGCTGGAAGAGATGGCGCCGAAAAAATACAAAGCACAGAACCATTGGCTCATTGTAGACTGAGCTAGGAAGCTACCAAATGCACCTTGAATAGCTCCACAAATGCTCACAATTAAGTCAGTGATGGACAACAAGCAAACCAAGCTGAAAGTAACATGAGATCGCAAGTTCACCGAAAGCAAACCAAGCTGAAAGTAACATGAGATCGCAAGTTCACCGAGGTCAAGATAAGAATGATTGTAAACACATTGCTGAATGCAGCCAGTGAATAGGAAACAGTAACGACTAGCTTTCCCAAGGTCACGGTTGTGGTTTCATTTATAGCTGCAGTCGATTCAGAAAGCTGCCGCAGCCACAGAAAGTGTACCGTGTTTAATTCAGAGAAAATTAGACACTTCACAATTACAACATGAAAGACAGGGCAAAATTCAGTAGTAACAGCTCGCTTTCGCTGGTTCGGGGAATGTTGGCAAAGATTATTCAAATAAGTAGTTGAAGTAAGCTAACTTCCAAACGTAGATTTGAAAGGCAAGCAGTCAATTATCAAAGCTCAATACTCGTGACTAATGTATAAAACCACCTGCTTCAAAAGGAATCAAACTGCATATGCATGCGTTCAAGTTATATGTACAATAGATACACCACCCACCCCCGCACACACAGGCACACACACACCCACTCACGCCCCATACACACAATCACCCAAAAATGCGGACGTGCTATTGTTGTTGGGGTATTAGCATGGACAGTAGCAGTAATTTGCTGCTGCATACAACAAACTGTTGTTACAAGCTGCGCGGAAACTATACCGGAAACTAGATGGGGAATCTGATACTTGCGATGAAATATAATCCTGCCTACCAAATCTAATATTCATCCATCCATAAGGAAAAGAAAAGGATTCTTAATGTACCTATTATAGAACTTGGGGGCGACTAAAATGGGATGCCCCGAATTTATACGATTGACCTGCTTTTTACCGAAGTCATAGAGCATGGATGTGGTCAAAAAATACTTGGTCGTTGGTTCCTAGCTGTCTTCCATTCATGCGCAGGCGGCGGGTTTATGTGCCCGACCTCACCCCCTTTTTCACAACTACCAACATAATTAATTAAAAATCTCTGCTGGCTGCAAGACCCTAGCTTCAAGACTGCCATTTGCCAATATAATTTGGCAAATGTACCCCAATCTGTTAAAAAATACTAGACGTCTCTATCTTATCTGCATCTAAGGGATATACTCTTCAAAGTTGAAGTTTTGGCAAAAATTTAAAAATTTTTGGCTAACGAAAGGAAAATTGTACTACTGGTGCGAGCTACAAGGCTGTAATATGGCATATATAGAGGCCCTATAGGAGTACTCATTCATGCCAAATGGCAAGAAATTCTGCCGCCTGAAAAGATTTTTATGTCAACTTTCATCTTCAAAAATTGCCAAAATCCACATTCTCCTGTGTAGAAGCTTTCTGCAGCCTTAGAAGTCGCAGACCTTCACTGATCGAGCTGACATTTGGGTGTATTTTCAAGCATGCTGGTTCAAATATCTCAAAAAATTTTAATTTTAAAAAATTTGATTTTTTTGATTTCTGGAGTACGATTGTCAATTTTCAAAGATTAAAGTTGACATATAAATTTCTTCATGCGGCATAATTTCTTGCCATTTGGCACAAATGAGTACCCCTATAAGGCCTCTGTATATGCCAAATTACAGCCCTATAGCTCGCACCAGTAATAACATTTTCCTTTCGTTAGCCAAAAGAAACGCTTGGATAATTGTTTTTGATTTTCAGTCAACAAAAACAAAAATCGAATAACTAGCGTTCGTTATTTTTTGTTTGGCAATGGAGCAAATATGAAAAATTGAATATCTAACTCTTGTCTTATGATTTTTGTTTTGCCACAGAGTCAACAAAATGCAAAATACAGCCAGTAAAAGCAAAAGCACAATAGAGCAAAGAACAGTAGTGCCGGTGAAATCTGGTTATTTCCAGATGGATCAAGTCTGAATTCAAATTCGGCGCCATTTTTTTCACAATTTTCATATAGTAAGAGTACGAATAATTTGGCCACCAAAACCGGTAAAATTCCGCTGTTGAATAGATAGTTACTACTAAAGATGTGCAACTGGTTAGCTATGAAAATTATTCAGTTGACCTTATTTCAATTTTGTACATTTATGTCAACTGAGGTCTTGTTAAGTGCTGTTAAGGTAACATTCGGTAACACATATATAAGTTCGGCAACACCGGCCGTGGCTTATGCATGACTACTAGACTCCATAAAAAGATCCTAGCCAAATTGTTGTCAAGTTGCGAAACTGATTTGATATCCAATACTGCATAATTGCGCACTGATAGTGATTAAGTAAGCGTATACGCCAAGCATTTGCGCCTGATGTACTTCTTATATCATTTTATATTTGTCCTCCTTCTCATAAAAATAAACGAGTAGATAATTTTAGCTACGCTGTTAAAATTAATTAAATCGAAAGATATTTGGGCAAAAGTTGACTCGGCCCCCTCAAAAGCCCCCCCGAATATTTTCACGATAACGATTTCCCCATAATCTCGTTCTCTGAACTTTCTGCTGACTGAAGAAATTCCACCAGATTCGCTTTGTGGGTATTATTAGGATTCTTGCCGTCTTTATTCTTCCGTCGTTTCTTGTGGCAAGCCTTCTCGATGTGTCCTGTAATACCGCTGACTCCGCAATCTAAGTTCTTTGTTTTGCATTTGTCTGAACTATGCTCGTTGCCGTTGCATCTGTAACAGAAGGAACCAGGATAGGTCCGGGGCATCGGGTTTACCTTGCAGTTGAAAATGCGTGATTAGGGTCAACTACAGTTAGGTAGCGGTCTCTGCTGGCTGGCTGGTGCCATTATCTGAGCAGCTCAAAAGTTGCAAACCATATATAACTTATCAAGATCATCTTTTTTCGATCGTCATCGTTGACATCATTTGCTGTGAAATATGCAGCGGCTCTTTCAACGTAAGATTGCCAAATTTCTGAGTCGGGATTAAACTCATTTAATTTCACCCACTGCGCACAGTGCAGTGCTCCAGAATTGTTATATCCTAAACTAGAAACTTTTAATAAATCAATGGTATAATGAAAGTAGCAACACTTACTGCAATTAGCACACCGCCAAAGCATTTTGAAAATTACTGAATTTAGTTCCAGCTGAGATTGATATATAACAGCATCTAACAGAACCTTCGAGCATCTGATAGTCTACTTCATAACCGCAACTGCTTACTTCTTCACACATTTGCTTAATGTTCATTCCTTATATGCGGCTTTATAGGCAAAAGTTGAAGTTCAAAAAGTTAAAGCAGTTAAATCGTTTATATTATGTGGAGATACAGTCTTATTGGGTATAAAAAATCAGCGACTGTTGATACTAGAGCTGTTAGCAATTTGTTTTGAACTAGTATCAGTTGTTAACGTCAGAAGTGTTCCGGTATTTTAAAAATTTCATGTGTCAAAGTGGTCCATCACAGAACTAGATGCTCCGTTTGAAGTATACTTCAAAACAACTGCAAAGAACTTTTATTACCATAACCACAATCTGTACACCATTACAAAGCAATCTTTTTCACTACTGGACCAGAAACTGAGATTTTTATACCAATGTGTTCTGTGTTCCAAAACCTTCGTAAAGTCAATGTAGCATTCTTAACAAACCCAAATCCAACCCTCAATCGTTCATAGACGATGCATTCCAATGCAAGGATGTGAGTGTGACACTTGAAGCGAATCTTAGATTGCAGAATTCTATAGCACAAGAACCCACATTTAAGCAATTATTTCTTATCTTCTTGTAGCTGGCCTGTCAGAATTATGTTGTTGTCGAGGCTATAGAATTATCACAATGCAAACAAGGAAATAATGTCTTAACTAAGGCAGCTCTAAACCAGCGACTTGTGCCGACATAAGCCAAAAAATTAAGCGATGCTTCTATCGTTACGCCAAGTATCGCCAAATCGTGCAACAACATAAAGTTCAGGTGCGGGAGTGTGTACTTAATGTAAAAATCAATGGCCAAGGGTAGTTGCCCCATAATGACAAGGCCTGACTGCCCAAACAGCAGGGTTGTTTTCAATTTATCATCTCTTGCATTTTTTTGATTGTTCATGCTAGACTTTGTTGAAAGTTTAGTTATCATTCGATATTTTCTCAAAATAAAAACGTTAAGTGTGGCAACTATGAGCAATGCAAAAACAGTGATGACATTACGGGCTACTATCTGTGCTTCAATCATGCCTTTGCTAACAATAGATTTATCAATTGGTATGCGAAGGCTGGTGCCATTTGTGATAACTGAACGAAACATATGCATTGAATTCACCGAACCGGCTGCAAGGAAGGATACAATCGTCCCTATGACAAAAACCGATTTCCTGATGCTGTGATAGTTAACAGGAGCGTACATGGCAGTAGCTCTGTTTATGCACATAACCATGGTGAGAAGTGGTAGCACAGTGTCAGCCCCAAAACGTAGAAACCCAGAAACATGCTCATTGTACCAGACCACGACAGGATAATTTTTAATCCACGCCATTCCAAGTGGGTGACTACTGGCAATCCACCAAGTTGACATCCAATGAAAGAGCTTCGCTGATACGCAGAACACATCTACTATCGCTATTGCAATTTGATACTCAAAGGTGTTATCTTTGGTCCAGAACTTGGCATAAATAATTAAGCATACGGAATTTCCTAGTATCCCAATAATCGCAACGATTGGATTAATAATGCAGTAGAATAGATATTTTCTGCCATACATGGCTAAAACTAGTAAAAGTTTTTATACAACCTGGTAAAAGAGTAAACATGTTTTAGGAGGACCAAGAGAGACAGATTTTGCTGAACCCATGAACAGAGGGTTTTGGGCTCTGTCGTGGTCTCAGCAAAAGATGATGATCATGATACCTGACTTTCGGTTCAACTTAGCACTTTGTTATAGGCTTGCTTGAAAGCTGACAAAGGAAACAACGAAAACCTGGACCAAAACATTATCTTTCAAACTTCATGTATACACAACTTTTCAGGGGAACCGTGGAACAAATCTTTGGTTGGTTCCCTTGGATTGTAGTTTTACTCATGTTGTCAACACCTCGGAAGCTCAAAGTGTTGAATTTGTGCTGCAAAAATGTCGATAATTTATTGGAATGCATCCGTGCTAAGTTTCAGCAAAATCCGCAAAGCTATAACGCAACCCTACTTACTTATCCCAAACAGACATTACCACAGGAGAAGTTGGGAAAGGACAATTTTTAGTAAAGCCGTCCGAAAACCGTGCTAAAGCATTGCTGTTTTTTGCTAAAAACCATCAAACTTTCGTAGGCCGTCTATTAGCCTCAGCCGTATCTATTGCCCACGTATGGTTTTGTTGTCAGAGGAAGTAGAAATATCGAAGAAATGGAAAGAAGAATAACAAATCCTATTTCATGGATTCATGTTTATGCTCAAAATGAAACAGGCTGAATAAGCTGTACGATTAATTTCAAAGGAAATCTGGGACCTGATACAGCTGCTTTGGGCAACCATAATATATCAACTTCCCCATGTTTGACATAAATATAGTAACAGTAATCACTGATACTTCTGAAGAGTGCCAACACTTGAAGGAAACTGCAAAATGAACGCTTACAGAAGAATTCAAGGCATATCAACTTCAACTTAAGTCTAACTACTTCTGCAGAATCCTACGGGAATACACTAAAAAGAACTCGAATACTAACATGCAATTACAACTCAGGACATACAAAATCAGGCGGCAATTCGAGGAGCACAAGCACAAAAGCATCCATAAACAAGCGAATCGTGCTGGGGACGAGATAGGTAGTCCAGTAGCAAACGGTTTCACCACAAACGTGCTTTCAAAGCAAACGCACGTTCAGACAGGCACAAACTGTTAGGACAATGACAATCAATGTCATATTCAGAAGGCATACGAGACTGCAGACGAAACTCAAGGAGAGAGGACGCGTACAAAAGGGAGAGGGGAGCAGTGTGGGTCCGAGTAGGAATGCTGTGATACCACAAAGAATATTTCCAAAAAACTTTTAGTACAGAAAATTGTGTACATGTCAGTTATGGCCGGTACGATGACACGGACCGTCATTCCAGGAGCAAACAATGCTGTGGTGCCGGGGCGACATAGATGTTAGTGATCCGGAACCAACGACGAAGTGAATCCGGCAACAGACGATGAAGACGCTCAGGGATACGCTGACGTGCAGGATCCAGGACTCTGGCGGCGGACCTGACTCATACAATGTGGTAGGAGCATGCGGCTAAGGAGAAAAAACGAACTAGGGCACCTCGGTGTGCGGAGAATGCGGTGAGGCTGGACAGATCTTCGGATGTAACAAAACTATCAGAACCAGATATCTAAGCTTCAGTCAACAAGGGCATACTGAGTACAAACAAAAATATAGGATGAACAGAGGAATACGGAAAATACAGAAGGGAAGATACCTAAGAGATGAAGTTTTTGATCTATTCTCCTATGATGTTACGTACGAACAAAGGACTTTCACCAGATATGCGCATTCTACAATCAAGGATATCTCTTGGTACCCACACCATGACTTGGTGTACTATTTATCATTCTAAGCTTAGGTACGTTATTGCAGCAGCGAATTTTAGACAGAGTCAGAGACAGAATATCCAGTAATAGAAATGAAAACTTAAACCTACACACCAGAATCAATTCACACAAATATAGATACATGCTTGGGTGATGTGGGGGGAGGTCACTAGATGTATTCTATCATTGATCTAAAAGTCCTTGCGGGAGGCATCAGGATACACGTCTACCGTTCGTGGTAGCATCATCAGACCACATGGAAGGTCACTAGGCTTACGACATGGTCCTTGAAATTTGGGGATACACTGTAAACTGCCGGGAATGATAGGCTCAGGCATTTCATGCAGATGATCAACAGGAATCGCCACTTTGGCAGTAGACTTCGAGGTCCTTGGTATGTACGTTCCTAGTGTCAAAGTTTCAATTATAGTTTGTAGAGATGTGGAGATCATCATTAGCTTCAGAATAGGACAACTGAGCATTTGTTTAAAGCCATACACAAATAACAATCATGCCAAGTGTTACAGTTTACGGAGACTTGCACACAACTTTAGCTCATGCAGATAACCTGCTCATGTTACGATGTAAAAATGTGGTTGCTCGAGTGTATTGCTAAGCAAGCGATATTTGTCTTAAATGTAGGTTCACAATCCGGTAGTGAATGCCTGATATCTCTCCTCTCGTGCCTATCAACAAAATGACTTAAATAAAGGAACTAGAACACGATAACTTAATAATCTAATTTCACAACTCGAAGTTATACATTTCAAGCTAATTCACAGGTAATGAACAAATAGACTTTTCAAAACCGAATCAGCAATACTTTGTACAAAATACAAAATTAGATCAATCTCAGCTGCTAACACAAAGGATAATACTTCCAGCCCAACCTACACTTCATAGAACATGAACCCTAACTATGTTGCCCATCTACGAGTGACTACCATCTTGACAAACTAAAACATTAGCTAAGCTAGAAATTACTTTATCGTTAGATCAGAAATTTAAAGAGAATACAAGAAACTCGAGAAATATTTCACAAATTACTCCCTCTTTACCCCACGTGCCTACGCCGCGGTACACAGATTAGTAGAATAAAGTTTGAATTAGCCAACGTACTTACATTAGCCAACGTGCCCCCGGGAAGCCGCCGGCCTCTGGGCTAGTGCCCCCCGAGAAGCGAGATAGCACTGGGACCCATGCCAGAACAACCGAAACCAGAACCTACCACCGGACAAACACCAAAGCATCCATGCACTAGGAATCCTAATCCCAGGACCAGGAGCACTAGCAATTCTCTATCAAGAAAAAGAGGCTTAATACTAAATGGAATTAATGTGAGAGTACTGCTAGTCACTTCCCGTCCTCCTCGAAATCCAAATCCGGTGATTAGAGAAGTGACAGCAGCACACCATGAGAGGCGGAAGAGAAGTAAAGTACCCCATTAGAACTGTTGTCTATACGTACGTAGACGATTTTTGTTAAAAAGAAGAAAGCAAGAAAAATACAGGATAAAGAATTAAGTTTGAGATCAAGGTGTAGCAGGTTCCGGAAATTATCAAATGGACAAATGGATAAACATCCCTGAAGCACGGACTACCTTCTACCTCTTACCGCATTTACTGCAATACAAAGAAAGGACAAAGGGGGTGACCCCCAGAAATATGCCACATCATAATAAAATTCTGAAGAACACGCAGCAATAAAGGTCGGACAAAGAAATTATCAAACAATTTCATAGAAATATAATGAAAGGACAAACCAAATTTTGACCAAACTAACTAAACACTCTCACAACTACTACAGAAAAGGAATACTATGAATGCCAATCCACATTATGTACCCTGAAACAATGTAAACTCCAATAAAGCAAAGTAACTACACACCAAACCGAGTTAAGCCGTCACGGCCAACAGTTTAAATAGCAAATTTAAATCATTTAAATTTAAAATTTAAACCAATTTTCTGACTTTAAGTTTTTAATTAAGCCTGAAAAAATTTTAATGTCCATTCAAAGTCTGAAAAATATCAAAATTAAATATATAATATATATAACCATGAAACAATTTGAAATAGCAAAACCATTTATTCAAGTTTTACGGAACCTGAACATAGAGGATAATCTTAACAAGACCCCAGTATTGACCCATTTCGCAACATCAAAGTATCGAGTACTTGACACCAGTCTTCAACTTAAACACTGTGCATTTTCAGGCTTTGTTAGTATTACAACTTTATCTGAGCTCATTAACAACTTTTGAATGACATTAACCTTTTAATGACGTGCCATTTGGCCCAAATGGCGACTTTCGAAATCTGTTATCCGGAGCACTGGCCAGTTACACTTTGGCAATTTGGGCATTTGCTCCTTTCATTCTTCAACACGTTGACCCCATTTTAGAAAAATATTTTCGCGCAGCTTACAAATGGTGTTTTTACTGCTATTGCTATTTTTATATATTAGAAATTTCAAGCCATGTTCGAGCACTATATTCAGGTGAGTCCTACGTTATCTGTAATACGTCGGCGGCTAAGCATTCCACCGTTTGATATTGGAGGTTGTGCAGATTAAATTAACGTATAGTTTATACTGTCTCAGAATCAACGCTTTCACCTAAAAATAAATTATTGATTTTCTGCAGTGAAACTATAGCAAAATTTGTACTTTTCCTAACTTTGACGGCTTCTGACGCTTTTTGGTTGCCTCGGGAACCCTAGATTCGAATATGTAGAGAAATTAGTTCTTCATCGATTGGTGGTAATCTCATCTGTCTAGGTTCTCTCAGTTAAAATGGCAGCCGAAAATGTAATTCTGGTCAATTTCAATGTTTTGTCCTTATGGAGTTCAGGCGTTAAAGGGTTAATATGAGCTTAACGGTCAATTTCCATTTTTGACAGACTTTTACCGGTTTTTTGTCATTTTACACAGTTGAGGCACCGTAACTCAGAACTTACTTAACTTAATTACTTAATAATAATTTGACGTTACGGTCTGCTTTCAGCTTTCTATTTAAAGGTCTCGAATAATACCCTTATTGAAAATCGCTCTACTTTCTCTCAGTCTCAACTACTTGAAAGCATTAATCCGTCTCCGACACCTCTCGATTTTCGACAATTTTGTCCGGTTATTGCCATTTCTGACCAGTTTGAGGCCCTTTAACTCAAATTATTCACACTTTGACACTTTGACGCTAAGTCGGCATTTACTTGCGATCAAACAGTCTAAGTGAGTGTGTAACGCAAGAGGCTGACTAATGGTCAACCTTTTCGTTATATCAATTATTACGAAATCATTCTACTTAGCTACCTACTGGCTTGCTAGTCAGCAAGCATTCCCCCACGTGTCATGTAGCTCCACCTATAGGCTAGGTTTGGATTGGGTGGGTCCCCCCTTGGAGCTACATGATTGGGACACCCCAGCTAGAGGACGCTTCTCTTGGCAGGGGTTTCTCCGTCAAACTTCTCCCCCTTTCAGTCTGGGTTTTCCCTTGTACAGTGCAGTCGTGTTATCTCTCTCTATTCTCTCCTATTCTCCTGTGTACAGTTTCTCCCCCTGTACTTATTCAGTGGGCCTATATTGGTACGTTAGCGGGGCTTCCCCCTTTGTATTGGTGAGTGCGTGTGTGTGTGTAGTTTATTTCTTTTATAACTGTACATATTTGTTGGGCTTCGCCGCCCTAAATTCTACTGGTTATTTCTATATCTGCTCTCTCCATAATTATTGTTGTTACTTTATTAAATATCTCCACTAGTTGTGTGTCTACTTTAGGTAGGTCAATTCTGAGCTCCTAGGTTAGTTTATTATTATTTCTGAGGTGAGCGGGTGTCACCCCCTCACTAGGTCTATATATCTGGCGAGGCTTCCCCGGCCGGCTCCTGCGCGGTTGGTGTGTTATTCACTTGTGCCACGGTCTCCTCGCTTGAGTTGCTCTCGCGAGGTAACGGTACTATTGTGTTAGGCTAGTTTCACTATGGTACCGCTACAAGTGTACTGAAAGCAGAACAGCAGACAAAGGTTAGCGCCCTCATATAGCCTCTTGGCTGAGTAGCCCGGCAATAACAACAGCAACAACAACAACAAAGCAGGATGCATTTTCAGGAGTTGGTGCCATGTCGACAAATTATCAACTTCCCTTTTTGTTTAGGCCCTTTGATTTATTTGAAAACTCAGCTTTTCGCAACCATAAAGTGGTGTAGTAGCGACTGCCTTACTAAACATCAAATAACAGCTATGTTTCTATCATCAGGACGGATACAATCCTAATTGCTTTCTCAAACTTTCTATTTCACTTTTCTACAAAGGGTTGGCCAAGAGGGCCGGGTAGAGCTGAACCATTGGCCAAAAGTGGGCGCCTAGCGATCTAGACAGCCGGCTATGGTGAAAAGGGGCGGTCAAACCGGCTATATATAAGGAAATGAAATTGTCACTTCAGGATGCTCTAAGGAGAGCCACAAATTCGGGTGTTCTTCGTGACAGCCGGGTTTTGGATTATTGCTGCAACTCTCTCCATTTGGCAGCTAAGAAGCATTTTGTATCCAAACTGAAGCAACGATTGAAATTAATTAAATTAGTTAAATGCGTAGCCACAAACAAACAACGTTGGCACATAATTTTAATTTTTCGACTCTTTATGAAGGCACAATCAGTTAAACATTTATACTACATATGAAAATCTCCCAGACCAAGCCTGACTGCATACCCTATATTAGTTGATGATTAGTACAAGTCAATTATGAAAACAATAACTATGTATTATAATTTTATGCAGCATTACTTACAAGTTCAGAAATCGTACAAGTTGTTCAGTAAAATATCGTACAAGTTGTTCAGTGTAAGAATGTGGACTGTACAATTATTCAATTTATCCATTAATTTATCAGTTATTTAGCAATTAGTCAATTCCGCCCAGACATTCAATTTATCCAATAAATATTTTTAATTGCTACAATCCAACACAAATTTCAATCAATCAGTGAACTAACAATTATTTCTTTAAGAATAACTAAGCACAGACATTTCTGGTACACTGTTGCACATGAAGTCTATTAAAGGGCTGCCGCTGACTCTACGTTGACCGTTCTCACAAAGCACCGGAATCGTTGTGACCAGTGCAGTACTGAAACAGTAACAAAAGACTTATTCACTAATGTAAGAGGAAAGGATTCTTCGCTAAGGGCTAGCCTTGCTCACAGAAACTATTGCATTACTAGAAAATTGCTTGGCTTGTCAATGTGGATCATCCAGCAGTATAGAGGCTATGAAATGGTGCATTGGGCATACCGTAATCTTTTGCTTTGTCTGTCTGTCTGTTACCCAATTCTTGATAACACCAATTCTAGCGACCTTTTTTATCATTATACGTATTATCTCATCTTATGACAGTGAGATTAAAAACCTTTTTTGTCATTTGCTACTGGTTCCTGGGTCGCACAAGGGCATTCACGTTGAGCAAACTATTGTCGGAAATCCATGTGACACTTTAAGTAGAAGCTGTAATTCAAATGGTTTTCGTACGTCTTGGCCAAAGCTGGAAATTTGAAACTATCTATCAAGTCACACCGCAGAACTACTTTTTCCTAGGCTAGTGTCCGACAGATAGGCTAGAAATTGGGAGGCTAACCGTTAAATCTGACCTTAAATGTCGGTTCATGCTCCAGCTCCATCGGAAAAACGGATAAACGGAGAAACAGTTCAAAAGATAGTATCACCGGTTCACGCTTACGTAAGCTGTGAACAGAGCGGAGAAACGGAGAAGTTAATTCAAAATTCTTCTGTGCGTAAATTGTTTTAAGTTTTGTTCAGTCTTTCTCATTGCTTTATTAAGAATATTGCTTAATTAATTTATTAAGAAACAGCTTCCTGACTTTAGTGTAAAATTATTGCAAAATGTTTAGTTCTCAAAAATTAATTTATTTTTAAATAATTAACTACATTTTCATCCGCTTCTCCGTTCCTTTGCGTTTCTCCGTTTCTCCGTTTCCCCACTTCTCTGTCTTCTACCGTAGCCCTTAGCCAAACAGAAGGTCGGACTAATGTAAAACGACAAAAAGTTGAACCATCGTTTCTCCGTTCTATGCGGAGGAGGAGGAAAGACATTTATTCTTAGTCGGCAAGCTTGAGTGCCTTCACGTAATATTGCCGCTGGCAACTGCTACATCTATTGATTATTTGTGTTTTATCGCATCGGATCTTTAGGAAGTGATCTCTTACCACAAATAAATCGAACAATGTGGAATTGTCTTAGTTTGCAACTTTTCTGAAACGGGAAACGATACATGTTGAATCCACTATACTGGACTACGGATCTATAGCGAACACCAGGGTTGCAAACCGATCGAAAGTTTCGTTGGCCAGCCGTTGCTAGCCGGCAGCTAACGACTCTAAAAGGATAACCGGTTAGGTTGTGCTCCAACGGGAGACAGAACAAGTAACCACTGTGTTGGCATAACTTCAAACTTTTATTTACAGAACAGGTTCTACAATCTTATACTCTGCAATCGCTTTGTGGATCGCCGAAAAGAACACTGCTGAGATTAATAAACCAGATAGAGACTTAATAAATTGATTCTAAATTATTTCGTATAACGATTTCGATTTTGTGGCACGTTTTAACGTAAATATAACGTTTTTGTGGAATTTTCAAAATCTAGTCGTCTGAATTTATAGCATTACATGACTGAGGGTAATAAAAATTGGTGTGACACAAATTACAAACCCCCATTGGAGTAGGTACTAAATTAGAATGTTGGAAGTTTTAATAATTTAAAATGGTTAAGGGCTAAAATTACATTGAGTTCCTTCAATCTGCACGAGGCCTCCTTACAAAATCACCTGACGTTGAGGGTTAATGTCATGCAAAATTTACTACAACTCACGAGGGCTAAATGCAGAATTGTTGCTAAAAACGAGAAAATAACTCCTGGAAGTTGTAAAAACAGGGCTAATCGAATAAAATCGCCTCCATTGTCAGCTGATTTGTTGCAAATTTTTTAGTATAAAAGTGGCATTGCAGTTTCTTCAAGACATTATCAAAACCGTCTAAACCAGTCACTTGAGCATTGTGGTTAGTTTGCGTCTATTTCTCATCACGTTTCCTTGACCGGTTTTGCTCTGTCGTTCCATAAGTTCCGATACAAATCATGAAATTCCTCATTTTTGCTTTGCTGGCGGCTGTGTTGCTGGCTCAGGTGGGAATAGCCTTTTGAACATTGGCATTTAAAACAACTGAAACTTTGAACCTGTTATTAAGTAGAATTAAGGGATCCGAAAAAATACATTTTTCATACGGTGCTAATTTGTCGACCATCTCCAATTTTGTTAGTGTTTAAATGGTCTGTATTTATCATGTGTTCGCGAAACAAGACAAGTTTGTTTCAGTCAAACTGCCTCCAGCGGCTCGTTAAGAGTTAAAACTGCGGGTTCGGGACCGAACCCACCAGCTCCAGGTGAGACCGGCTTTGGGGCCCAACTTTCTTCCACTGTATAATTAAGGAGTTTGAAGTTGTTCTTTAGGGAAAATTACAAAATGTTAGGATTACCTGACTGACAGTGCAGGATTTAGTAAGCGAATGATTCTGCAATAGACATTTCGGATTTAATTAAAACACTTTCATTAATTCTATTATTTCAGTCAATCCTTGCTGGCAGTCCAGAATGCAAAGGTCAATTTGAGACCTTCAAAGGATGTCTGAAGGAGAAATTGAAGGCAGCAAAGGAATTTCACAAGTCGGAAGCAGAAAAGAAAGGTCAAAAGGCCAAGGAAGCTGTGGATAAATGCTTCACTGAGTAAGAATGCCTCGCTAAAATGTAACAAAAACAATTGGTAGTAAAATGTTACTGTTTTTTGCCTCATTCAGAGCTTGCGCCCACAAAAGGACCCAAAACTGGCTACCACAATGGCTGGCTTGGCTGGCTACCACAATGGCTGGCTTGCCTGGCTACCACAATGGCTGGCTTGGCTGGCTACCACTATTTGACACCCAGTTTATAGGAATGCGGACACACATTATGACCAAACAACAAGCAGAATTTACATGCAACACTTTGAATACGTGACTTGAAAAAAGAAATATGTGAAATAGGAGATAAAATATAAATAAATAAAGATAAAGTATGAGGTATAAATAAAATGAGTTTATAGCTGTTTCAACCTCATTAGAATACGCAGTGAGCCCTACACCGAACTTATTCAACTTGTCAGCTGAGCAGTAGGAGCCCATATTGAAAACTGGAATCGGGCTATTCTAATCCCAGCATGGTACAGTTTTTGGGGACTATCTTTCAGGTTTGGTTGCTTTAAAAAGTCTATGTCTTCGGCGGGTTTGGGTTGTTTTTGTGACTGCTTCCAGCCAGTATGAGCGATTTTCAACGATTGTTTTCCAACCCCCCCCCGCCCTTTTTGGACCCAAAGCTTTGCCAAAAATGGGCATTTTTTTGAACATTTTTTCTAAAATTTTGGCTTACAATCGCTCTAAAACCGTGTAAATATGCCTAAAAGTTTCCCTGGAACTTTGTATCTCGAGGTTATCTTATCTATCTGTCTGGCCATTTTCAGAAGTGTCCAATTCGTCCATCTGCCCGTAACATATATATGAATACTTTTGTTGTTTAAGTTCCGGCTGCTCTGCCCCGGATTGGACCGCTGAGCCTTCAAACGGTGGAGGGCCATCACCAGGAGGGCCTTTGACTGGATTGGTCGAAAATGGTGTCAAAGAAGTTAAAGATTGTTTGGCGGATGCAAAATCCAAACACAAGGAACAGTTCAAGCAATGCATGTCCAACAAGGGCCATGAAGATTTACCGGAACCACCAGAGGGACACAAGGAAGAATTTCATAGAAAATTCAAGGAATTTGCAGGGTGAGTGGGACTTCAGAGATTCCGAATTTTTGACAGTTTACCTTTTATTTGGATTCAATCCTTATTAATTTGGATTGCTGCGATGTATTACTTAGACTCTACATCACATATGTGTAGAAGCTCACAATACCTTGAAAGCGTTAAATTAAAACGTTATGCTTTAGCATGCTTGGGTTTCAGAGTGCTAGGGAAATTGTCTGCTTGCTTGCATTTCTTTTGTGCTTGCGAACAGAATGTATCGACTTGTAAATTTTTCTCGAAAATAACCGAAATTGGATACTTTTTAAACTTGAAGGCTTTTGGAAGTTTGATTCATAGTCCATGACCAGGTACACTATTTGCTGTCGTGACGGACTTTATATACTATAAAAGTGGCAGTGCGATAAGGTAAGTGGTCGGATAAAATAAGCTTATACTATTTTGGAAAATCTGCGGATTCGCTGGACATTTATGCAGAGTCTGTTATTTTTCATGAAAACAACAGAAATTTGTAAATTGTCTCCAAACGTTGAAAGTTTCGGGCATTATAATCAATGATTTCTGTTGTTGCAGTAGACGTTAATCTTGCGACCGACAAATTGTGTTTTCTTGTTAATCTTACCAGTACTCTCCAGGACCTAATCCTATGTTGATGTATGGTTATGATTAGCTTTTTTGTTTCAGGAAGGGCAAAGGTAAGGCTGAAGCCGTTTGCAAAGCCTTGGGTGATTGCGGGAAACAAGAAGTTTTGGACTGTTTGGAATCAAAGAAGAAAGAAGCCAAGGCTAATTTCGAAGGACCTTCTGTTGAACAATGCACTGAACATTTGAGTCAACTTTCCGACAAAGTCTGTGCTGCTGTTCAGGAGTGCAAACAATCAGCTGGGTTAGTTTTCGGCTTTCTCTTAACACGTTCCCAAAAGATTCAATTTCGGTTGATGCTTAGGCAAATCAGGCATAACCTGAGCTATTGTTTCAGTATTTGTTGTATTTAGTGGAGTTGTTCAGCTGCAATATTGTCAAGTGTTATCTAAAAATCTAAACTTCTAGTGCTTCACTTTTATCACACACAGTTACCGAAACGCTCCCTTAACAACGTTTACTTGGTCCCAACGTTTACTTGGTCCACATTTTCATGTAACTTCGAACTTTATGTAAGCCATCAGCAAATAAAAACATGAAAGTGATACCACCAAAAAGCTTGCGTTCTGAATGCAACGTGAATACTGCATGTTTTATATGGCATGAAAAACCCACCACAGGCCACCAATCTTCAATTAAATTTATCCTATCCCAATATTTCAGTGTCACCGCTGACTGCGAAGCTGAAGGTGAGAAATTCCTTGAAGACGCTTGTGATTGTGCCGATGGTCAGAAGGAATCTGCGAAGAATGAGATCAAGGCTTGTTTCAGTACTGCCGGAAGCGGCCCACTAGGCGGTTCTTTGGGCGTCATTGCGGGTCGACGCGGAAACGGAGCGGGGCCCGCAGACTGTTTCAAAGATGCTGTGGATGAAGCGCACGGTGGGGATGGTGGTCCGTTTGGTCACTGTGGATCAGGAAAGCAAGACAATCCTTGCAAAAAGAGTTCCTCTGAGCGAAGGGCTGAAGCCCAGAAAATATGCCAAAAAATGGAAGCAAAGAAGCAGGAAGTGAAACAGTGTCTGAAGAATAACGGCATTGACGCAGAGGAATTCGGAAGGAGCATGGCGAATCGATGTCTGAATGGAGGAAATAGTGGGGGCGGTTTTGGTGGAGGTTTCGGAGGATCCGAAGCGCTTCGTGACCGAATCCGGGGTATATTTTTGGGATAAACTAGACAGCCTTAGTGGAACCAAATGTCACGAAGCAGTCAAATATTAGTTGTGTCAAATTCAATGGTGTACTTGGATTTATGTGAAAATATATGCAATTAAATTTTAATCATTATGATGTGTTTAACTTTGTGTTTCTGTAGACGTCTCATATCGTCGACTACCTACACACACTACTGCCTTTTTGCTTAGCAGCTTAGCTCTTTGGAGCATAGCCAGAAAGCGCAGGAGTTGCGCCATGCAATAATTAATTGACAAATCATTGATTTAATTTGATTAATATTGGTGTAACAAAGCAATACAAAGCGTATTGACAAAGCATAAATTATAAATTAGATTGGAAAAGCATTTATTCTTGCCTTAACAGACAGACTTTTGGATTTAAACCACAATTCAAATACGGCCGGATGGGTCTTTGGAGCATAGCCAGAAAACGCAGGAGATGCGCCAATCCATAAATTAATTAGCATATCGTTGATTTAATTTGATTTGCTTAATTGGGTAGCCGTTTTTTCACAAAAAGGCAACCCTTTTATTTGGGTATGTCCGTTCTTAGTCATCTTCATCTCGTGGCCACCCCCTGCCCCCCTCTAACTTTCACTGAATTGGCCGATTGGGCTGAAATATTTTCAATGGAGGTTTGGGGTGGGGTGAAGTGTTGACTGAAGCGCGGTGAGCCCCCTCGTTGCGGCATTCGAAAGTACTCGGTACGGTGATGCTGCAACTAGTCAAAATTGAAAGTAGCGGGAAGCGCCCAATATGGGTATCGTTCGAAAGCTCTCGGAGTAGATAAAAAGTTGTAATTGGACCAAGTCGCCAAAATGTAGGAAAATTGAGTTACAGAGCTTCAAAATGCTAAAAATGGTTAAATCGGTCAAAATGAAAAAATAATTGAAACTTCTCAAAACATGGTCAATATGGTATTCTAACAGAAGCACTCGATGTGTAGAACACGAATTTGTATACTTTGAATAATCTAAGTATTTCTGTTGGGAGATATCGCCTACATGTAAACGAAAAAAGCAGCGGCAACCCATTCTCGCTACTTCGCTAGTTTAAGGTTTCTTTGGCTACACTGTTTAGGAGTAAGATAATTTTGTTCTCAAAGTAGCACTAGCTAGTAATGTTGTTCACATTAAGACTACACAAGCCCAATGCCAATACTGGTCCTATACATGTTCCAACAGGCTGGCCTGAGGTCAGCACTGTTGGAACTCTCGTGCAAAATTGCATATTCCTGTGCAAATTCGGCGCTGTTGGAACCCTCAAACAGAGAAACGCATACGCCGGGATCAGAGCTATTGGGACCTCATACACCAGGAGCACATCTTGGCGCCGGGGTTATAGCTGTTGGGACCCTCGCCCGAAGTAGCACATCCCCGTGCGGTGGTCACAATTTTAGGGATCCTCACATAGAGAAAGACAAACTCCAAGGTTTCCAAATTGTTTTAAAAATTTAACATAATGGACTACATAGTTTGTTATTAAAATATCATTTTTTCATGGTAAAAAGCTCATATGCATATCTTCTACATGGCAACCGGTTCATTTTTGGCTGCCCATATTAGGACTCTTAAAAGACAGTGGCACCAAAAATAGCTTTGCTGCGTAAAATATTTTATTCGAAAAATGTATATAAAGACTTGATTTTTCTAACATCAATCTGCAAAATTGTATATCCTGTCCAAGAAAACAATTGCTAATTAATTATATATTAAGCAGTTTGTGTTATTGTTAGGCAAATACATTAACAAGGTAAACAACAAATTTGGCTAAACTTTGTTTCTTAATTTGTTAGCAGAAGCTTGCTTATCCAAAGCTGAAGTTGCCAATACTAAGAAATTGCCGAAATTTGGGCAACTTCCTTTACCGACTGAAAACTGAAGCTAAAACTGGAATAAATGAGCTGTTATCATTTCAGGTAGTATGCTGACAACTTCGAGAATCATTCAGCACAAATCCCACGCCTAAGCCTAGGTCATCAATTGTTCCGTTGAACAATGTCGACTATAGAATTAGTCCCCAGAAATTTTTCTTTTATTCAATAAACATGTTTTGCTATCAGAGAAACAAAAATTTTAATCAAAAAATGATCTACCAATTATTTATTAACAATGCTGATACACTGTCCATTTTCCAAATAAAGTCCATGAAAGGTTGGCTGTCTGGATTCCACTGACCTCGCATTGGACATTTTCACAAATTACCGAAATAGCCATGACCAGTGCAGTACTGAAAGATATAATAACAGACTGTTAGTTAATGCCCGAAAGAAGATTCTTCGCTTAGGGCAAACATTGCCCACAGAAACTATGGAAAAATGGCTCGGTTTGTCAGTATGTATAATCCACCAATAGTAGCATGGAGGTTATGATTGACGTATTGGGTTCTCTTGTCTTTCTTTGTGCCTGTAGAAAACATCTGCAAGGATTGCAACCGGAATTTCTTTTTCAAACGGTCGCCGCTGGACTCAAACAAGTTGTCTTGTTTTTGAAAACATTTGAAGGTATAAAAGGTAAGGTAAAGGTAAAGTGACCACTGGAGAGAACTCCAACCTACAGAAGGTTATAGGGTACCGGTGCTTATCTCCGGATTCACAGCCCGAAGCCAGGAGCGACAACTCTAATGTTGACTACATCTGTGGAAGGGGGCCAGCCCTTCATCAGGCATTACGCCAGAACACAGACTCCTGTTACTTATTATAATTTGAAGGTATACTATACCTGAAAAGGTGAAAAATCGGTAGGAAGAATTTTGGCTGATATTGCAGCATACGCGTACCGGTGTTAATGTTCACAAAAGTTAACCAACTGTGCTCAAACTTTGCTTGGATGTATTTTAAGGCGGCAATTCTGATTGATCTGTCTCGGAACTATTGCACTGTAAACGCTTAAACTTCTAAGATTGCAAAGGGTTTGTCCCTGAAGCTAGCTGAAAATCTGCATATAGGAACTTCGTAGGTCGCAGAGCACGAATCTGAAACAAGGTTTTTCAATTAAGCTTTCCGTTAGCTCACAATAGGATTACATGTTATGCTTACAACATTAGCTGAAGAAGAAAACGAAAACATTAAATATAAAATCGGGTTAATTTCGTGCTCAACATCCTAGAAAGCGCAAATATGCAAAATAGTTTCAGCGAAATATAGCACAAAATTTTTTCGGACTCCATGGCTCACTCCCTATAAAATATAAAATACTAAATTCTTTAAAATTTAAGATTTTTGGTTCCGATCAATGAAAATACAGCCCTTGCAAACTTTTTGCTCAATCGTTTAAGGTATACTACATACCTTCAGACACAGGTGTGTTTACACAAAATTATCGCCAGATTTAGTACCCGGCGACCCTCCTGATAGTTATTTGCCTAAATCAAACCTTATTCTAGGTTAACACTACGACAGACAAGAGGCGGAGAAGCGAAGATCATGAACAGAAAGACTAAGACGAATCAAGACACAAACGGCTACCGACCTGGCTGGAGCAGTTCTTTGAGTAGCATTCGTTGTCCTCGCTACAGTATCCGCCCTTTCCCAGGAGACCCGGCGTGGGACTGTCCGGCCCACATCGCGAGTCCCAGCAGTGGCCACTGAAGCAGTCCTCGTCCGCCCGGCACTTCCCGCCGCCCCCGATCTTATTCTGGATCGGTGAGTCCCGCTGACAGATCCCGGAGTGGCTGTGGCCGCTGAAGCAGGAGCTGGAACCGGGATTCCCACCGGCCACCGTGCCCTTTATGGGACCGACTGCGACGCAGTGGCGACTCAGGCAGAGACCGCTGTCGCACTCGTCGTTCCATGTGCACTTTTCGACTGAAATCAGAACCGAAATTGATATGCAAATTAGGTGAGATGATCTGACCACAGCGAGACAACCAAGCTAGCAAGAGGACATAATATAAGAGTGTACGCTATCAGAGCAATAACTATGCTCTGTTCGCTAACAGTCCCCCACCACAAATCATACCCTAGTGACCCACCCCCAACCCCGCAAACCAGTGTCTATTCTAAACAGGGGTACGCTCACTATCTCTATGTTTATGGGCTTAAGCTCGAAAACACAAGCAGTGTGTGCGCGAATTTTGTGTCTGCTTCGAGCTTTAGAACACAAACATAGCGCACAAAATTCTTTGAATTCATAGTTTTTGCTCTGATAACGTAGAGTGTGCCTAGTGGCACACTCTTATATTATGTACTCTTACAGCTAGTCCTGTTGGCTGGCTGATGGTCAATTTAGTTAAACAGTCGTTTTTGTTCCGCAGCTCAATTGAAGCCCTACAAGCCCGATATTTAAATCAGAATTAAATAGTTCCTTTTAATTAAAATGTTCGTTGTAAAAACAGTGCCCAGAAATTTTATTTCACCAACAACAACCATCCTCTGCTGCGTCCATTGCTAGCAATAAAATGTGTTAATTTATTAACTACTTAAGGGGGGGTCCACCATGAAAAATTTTATGGTCATGGATTTTGCTCATTTTCACACAAAATTTTGTCACATATGTCCTGCATATCGAGTTTCAATTTCGAGTAGTTTCGTTCAGTACTTAACGAGTAACCTGCTATTAATTGCATGCAATTTGAAAACAAGTGAAAACGGCAGTGCCGCAGCAAATAAAGGCACTTTACACCTGAACTTCCTTGAGAATGGAGCTTCATTCGGTTGTATGTTTGTTATCTGATGCAAACAAAGAAGTTAGGGTAGCTTTTAATCGGAAAACTTTTCTTTATTACTTTATTTAGTGATTTTGGGGAGTAGCACGGCGCTGGAAAGCCTTGAAAACGAAAATCATTTAACGGCCGATAACTTGAATCTGGTGCATTTTCGGGTAATAGTCCAAGAAGAAAAAATGTTCAGGACAATGAGAGCTTTCGATTGATATAAAATTTAACATATTTCGAAAAATTTGAAAAATAGCTATTTTTGAGATTATGGTTGTCAGACCCCCATATTTAACCCCAGCGACCAACTGGGTGCACTATCCTGCACTATTTGTGCCCAAACTTGACCTAAAGTCAGCAATAATGGTGCGCAAATAGACAGTCTAACACTTTATAGGTCTGTGTTGCCATAGCTCTATGTTATTTGCCAAAAAACGGGAATTTTCAAAATTTTGCTAAAAATTGAGATTTCTGCGCCAGAGAAATCTCGAAATCGGACAGAGTTAACCAGGATCAATTGGTATCGTTCGAATTGTCTTGTCAAAAGCTGTGATTTGTAGGAAGTAGAATTTTTAATTAGGCCTTACAGCTTTCAGAATATTTCATCAAAGTTGCTGACCCCCAATTCCAACGTTGCAAAACAGTCAAATTTGGCTGTTCGCAAACTTAAAAAATTAATTAAAAATTTTTGAAGCCCTAAATTAAACTTCTGCTTCCTACAAATCACCCTTCTAGATCGTATTTATGATATAAGATGGACGTTGAAGTGATCCGTTTTGTTGTTGGCGAGATTTCTCTGGCGCACGGAAAAAATCACCACTTTTTCCGTTTCCTATGTTTAACACATACTGACATCAACTTTGAGGTGAAATTACTCGCTAACCGTAAGAGATCCGACCTTCATTTCAAAAACTCGTTAAAATATACCAATAGGACAACAAAATATGTGAAAATGAGCAAAATCGGAGATGTTCGAAAAATCGGCCAAAAATGGACCCCCCCCCCCTTAACTAATTATAACTGACTAATTAATTGATTAACATGTCAGTATCTGTCATAAACAGGATTAAGTACAGACAGTGCTATTGGCCCCGGGCCTACCTTTGCACATGGACTCTCTGAAACAGGGACAGTCCCGCTTCCCAGTGCAATGGCCGTTCTCGCAACTCCGGCCACTCGTAACGCAATCCGCGTCCGTGGTGCAGACGTCCAAACCGGAGTGCTCGTTACCTGCGCAGTACTGAAACAGTAGCAAAAGACTGTTAGCGAATATTGTAGTATAACATCGGGCCAATGTAGATTTAACTTTACATTGGATGAGATGTACTCTAAAACTTAACGATTCAAATTCCAGTACCTAAATCTACCCAATTTCAGTCTTTCTATTTTCTGTTCTTACACAGTTCTAAAACATCCAAAGGTCTGATTTTTGTATCGTTCTGAATCCAAACCCTGTAGTGACACATCTTAGTTTCGTTCGTGCTTTCATTTGTAGAATGTGTGGTTACCTCGGCGTCGCAATCTGAATCCAGATTATTCTGGTTGCTCTTTAATTCACATTAAAACATCTATTTCATACAGATTTAAATTCTGCAACTTTATAAAATACCGTTAATTGAATATTGACATGCAGTCAATGAACATTATATAATGGTACTTGGCTTGACCTGCGTCTGAGCTAGCAGTAATGCTTTCCGCACGCCACCTTAACTAATTACCTAAACTATTAATTACTTATCAACTACCACCTGTACTCTAAGCTAAAACCAAGACAGCCAAGAGGCGGAGAAGCGAAGATCACGAACAGAAAGCCAGAGAGAGACAAACCGGCACCAACCTGGTTGGAACAGGTGCCCGAATAGCATTCGTCGTCCACCAAACATCGTCCGCCGTTGCCCACCAGACCCGGGGTTGGACTCGCCGGCTCACAGACCTTGTCGAGGTTATGGCAGGTCCCACTGAGGCACTCCCCGTCCACTATGCAGTGACCTCCGCCCCTAATTTTGTTCTGGATCGGAATGCTGGGCTGGCAGATCCCGGCGGTACAGTTGCTGCTGTAGCAATTGAGTTCCGTGATACAGTGACCCCCGTCGGCCACAGTGCCCCGTCTTGGTCCCGCCGGTTCGCACTGGCCTTCCCAGCAGACCCCACTGGTTCGGTGGCAGTCTCCTTGGTACTGGCAGCTCTTGCCTTGGCTGTCTGCAATGAAAAGCAGAAATCGATATGCAAATTAGGGAAATTGTGACAAGTGTCATACGCTGTGTATTATAGGTTTGATATAATGCTCGCTACCTCTAACCCCCATAAATCGACTCTCCTCGCCTCGCCCTGTATATGTACGGGATCCAAGCGGGGATCGGGCTCGTGCTTGTACATTTTGAACACGATGTGTTTAAACATCAGCAATTCACGTGAACTGCGAAAGATTGAAATTAGCGTTATAACCTAGTTTGGCTGTCTAAGTGTTGCTGAATGGTTAGAGTTGTCGACTATAGATTAACATCAACTCGGGTTCGATGCTCGCCCTGGACACGTTTCTTCGACTCATTCAATTCCTGTCTTCAACCTTTCACAGTTGTGTTAAACCATACAAGCTTAGACCCTCCGCAAATAGGGCACCCATCGAGTTTGACATGTATGTGTTTAGTCAGCAGTAATTCCTGCTAAGAAGTCATTACTGGTGAATTTTCTGAATTATTACATTTGAGAACATAGATATTAATTTCCCAAACTTATGTTTCCAGTCAATACATAGTGCTGTGAAATTCCAAATTAGTGCTGTGAAATTCCAAATAAATACTCCAAACCTCAATTTTCTGTGGTCACTGTGTCAAAAATGGGGTCCCCGGCTATATCTCCAGTTTCAACCCCGTACATGAACAAATAGGTGCTGTGTCCAGAAAGTTATGATTGGGGGTGGGGTCAGCCGATACTAGGTTGATAATGTATCATGCTTATAATGCATAGCGTGGGGCGATTGTTAAACTCTTGTGTATTATGTACTCTTGATTCTATTAATTGGATTGTTCTAATAAGAACGGGCCCGGGCAAGTGTCTACATTCTCCTCCGTACCCGCAGCCCAGAACAAGCCTATATTCAACTGGCAACAAAGGGAGGCCGGATTTTTTGTGCCAACATTGTCGAAAGCTGACAAAAATATTTCCTGCATGGGGTGGGATTGGAACCACCCAGTGTCAGAGTTACATTCGAGAGCCAGTGCAAATCAGCTAACGGTTTTGAAAAAGTGTGCAACCACTTACATGCGAAAAGCAGTAGAAAGGCTGCGGCAAAGACGGCAAACCGCATTATTGCTAGCAAAAACGAGAAACCTTGGCTGAACGAGAATCAGGAAATTGCTGAATAGTTTTATTTCCGCAAATTTCACTATTTTTATACCCCCATTCTAATCAGCCAAGCCAACTTAATCTGGACAAGCTGTTTTGTTAACAAAATTCCCACTTATTTTACTTTCTGTTTCATTCAGCAAAGTCGTGAGGAAGAATTGTCTGTCTGTCTGTTACCCAATTCTTGATAACACTAATTCTAGCGAACTTTTTATCATTTTACGTATTATCTCATCTTATGACAGTGAGATTAAAAACCTTTTCTGTCATTTGCTACTGGTTCCTGGGTCGCACAAGGACATTCACGTTGAGCAAACTATTGTCGGAAATCCATGTGAGAACTTAAGTAAAATGGTAAAACAAATAGCTGTGTAAAGCCGTAAAGCCAAAACTGGAAATTTCAAATTTTCTATCAAGTAAAATTCGCAGCACTACTATTTGCTAGGCTATTTATTGTCCGACAGATAGGCTAGAAATTGGGAGGCTAGCCGACTACAGGTCTAGCTTAGAAATTATCGCCATTCATTTCCACCTAACCTAACCGGAGCATGGTCGGTTCATGGTCCAACGGAGCAGCGGAGAAACGGACAAATGGATCAGTGAAAACGGAGAAATGGAGAAAAATATCAAGTTAACTTTTGGCCAATTCAACTTTCATCAATTCAACCAATTCATCCGCCTCCTGACTTTGTTGGAAAACTTTTGCAAAATGTTTAGTTATCAAAAAATTATTTATTTTTAAATAGTCAACATTATTTTCGTCCGCTTCTCCGTTCCTTTGCGTTTCTCCGTTTCTCCGTTTCCCCACTTCTCTGTCTTCTACCGTAGCCTTTAGCCAAACAGAAGGTCGGACTATGTAAGCAACAAAAAGTTGGACCTCCGTTTCTCCATTTCTCCTTTGCTACGCCTAGCCGTTGCTCCATTGCTCCGTTCAAGCATGAACCGCCAACCGGGAACAAGGAGAAATTGGCCGTTACAGCATTTGTCTGTTTCTCCGTTGCTCCGTTGGAGCTTGCTACTAGGCAATTTTTTCCCTTTTTGGGTCTTCAAGCCGTTACCATATCTACATCCAGGAAACATGTCAAGTTTTGAAAAATGTTTCCTAAGTGAGGATCGAACCGCCGAGCTTCGGACTCACAGTCGAGAGCCTGTGCCATTCAGCTATAGGTTTTTGAGAAACGCTGAAATCACTTTACGTGCGAAAACCAGTGCAAAAGCAACGGCAAAGACTGCAAACTGCTTTATTGCTACTGCTATAACGAAGCTCTGAATGGAAGCTTAACTAGAACAGTATAATAAAATCCACGCCACACTCCAAAAAACTGTGATCAAAACTCTTCAACATTTTTAATTTTTAAGTTCACTGCACATTTACCAAAACGGCAAGTTTAGTTGTACAAAGTCTAATATAAGAGGTTGTTAGATATAATTTTACCAATTTCATCAATTTTGGCCCATTTCAGTCAGCCTTAATTTTAGCAATCTTGGAAATCTGTTTTGATCATTATCAATATTTTTACTAGCATTTTAAGTTTTTTCATATATTTCCGCACCTTTAGGCAAAATGCTTCACTCATACATATATTTCAAAACATAAGCACTATCTAGCAAACGTTTCCCAAAATTCTGTTCCATTTAGCTTCTAAGCAAGTTTTTGCGCAGCCCGAAAGCTGAATAATTCGGTTTTTTGCAAGGACCGGAAGTCTTAGTAGCAATTTTCGGTTTTTTTATTTCTGAGTCACACCTGAAATTGTTAGAAACTATGAAAAAACGATTATAAATAATCAGTGACTCTATTAGCTAGTAGGTCTGCAGTAGCTTTAAATGTTTGCATTTGCTTTGTGCACTCAGTTGCATAGAATTTGAAGTTGAGTTTTAAATTATTCCGCTGTACTAGCTTGCACTAATGGGTCAGCAGTGCATGAAATCAGGTTTGTTGGCAGCATAACAAAATTCCTCCATATTTTCAGAGCTCAATTTTGTCCAGAAGTTTGCTAGATTTTGTGTAAGGGAGGCAGGCATAGGAAAGATTGATATAAACCTGAAAGTTAAAGTTCAGACGACAGTCCTATGGTGCGCACTTCGCTTCGCACGTCAGTCTGCACTCTACAGGGCGGAAGGCTGTTCGATCCTCGGCTGGACCAATTCTTTACTTTCAATCTTAAGTTGTACCAAGAGTACATAATACATAAGAGTATGACAAGCGTCATGCGCTATGTATTATGAGCTCGCTACATCCTCTGCACGCTATCGGCTAACCCCCCCCCATAAATCAGACCCCCCTTGACCCCGCCCCTATACATGTACGGCGTCCAAACGGGGGGTCGGGGTCTATGTTAGTATATTTACATGTTAAGCTTGACAAGGGCCCAATTTGTGTACGGGGTCTAAGCTTGTATGATTTACACATATGTGTACAAAATATACAAGCACGAGCCCGACCCCCCGTTTGGACGCCGTACATGTATAGGGGCGGGGTGAGGGGGGTCTGATTTATGGGGGGGGGTCAGCCGATAGCGCGCACCGGATGTAGCGAGCTCATAATACATAGAATATGCCAGCTGTTATACTCTTATGTATTATGTACTCTCGGTTGTACTGAACTAACCTCTAACCTACTGCCTAGCTGTTTGGGGCCATGTCTCAATGTAGTTTTTGACTGCACTCAATTCGTTTGCTAAAAGGATTATTGTAAAAACTAATTAGGCCGGTTTAAGATTTTTAAACTAGAACGTTTAAATTGATAAAAATCTTTGTTTTGCTTTAACCCAAGCCCGTTCTCTAGCTGAATTCAGTCTGGCAAAAAACACTTTGATTTTTACCTTATGATTTGAATTTGTTTTTAAATTTTAATCAAACATTTTGAGTACAGATTAGAATAAAAATTTTTTCAAACAAAATTCAAACATCTATCTATCTCTTTTAGCCAAATCCAACAACTCTGGCCTCCTGGTGACTCCTCCACTGGCGAAACTGCGCTTGAATACGTTATTTTTAAATCTTAATCAAAACATTTTAAATAGAGATTAGAATAAAAATTTTTTCAAACATCTATCTATCTCTTTCAGCCAAATCCAACAAAACCGGCGTCCTGGTGACTCCTCCACTATCGAAACTGCGCTCCGGCGCCCTGACGGCTCACAACGACTTCAGACGTCGACATCATGTTGACGCGCTTCGACTCAGCCGACGTCTGAATCGTTGTGCTCAGCGGCACGCCGAACGATTGGCCCGGTCCGCCCGTCTGGCCCATCAAGATGGCCCAACGGCCGTCTACGGGGAAAATTTGTGGCACTGCTGTTGCGCTGGGGCGGCCAGTATAACCCTGACCGGTAAGCCCTGATACCTGAGCTCTGACTAAGCTGTTTGTTAGCAAAATGGGTTAAAAACGGTTACTTATAACCATAGGATAACGTGGGGGGGAATGGGGGGGGGGTGCAGACCCCCCCAGACCGACAAAAAACGGGTAGACCCCCTCAGCGAAAAGGAAAAAAGGGCATACCCTCTTGTCCAGAAAGCAAAAAAGGGTAGACCCCTCATCAATTTTCACTGAAAATTGGTAATTTTTTAGCAAAGTTTAGCGATTTTTTAAAAAAAATTCTTAAAAATCGCTAAAAATTACCATTTTTTGCTAATTTTTGGTCAAAACCCTTAAGAATTCGGAATTTTTGCTAATTTCGGGGCAGACCCCCCTAGGATTTTGGATTTTTTCAGGGGCAGACCCCTCGCCGAGGTCGGGAAGACCCCCCCCAGAATCGGACCCCGTGTTAATGTATGCTTATAACTGTAAGCTAATAACGTGCTGAATTAACAAACTAACTAATAGTTGACACTTGACACCAAGCCTTAAATGCAGACGTTATTTGTAATCAATTTTACTCCAAATTAGCACTGATACGGTATGTCAAAATAAATAGGAATGACCCTATCTCAACTGGGTTCGCCTAGCGGCTAAAGAGTATGAAAAGCGTTTTCGGAAAACAGCGTATTGGAATCTCTAACTGGCGGTCTAGCCTACATCCTATCAGTTCTAAACAGATATGTGCAGGAGGGTTGAGCTGAACCGGATTTTCCGAATTTTTCCGGCTTTTGACCAGAAAACCGGACTCTAAGTAAGAGGGCTGAGGGATCCCTCTTGGGGCGCGGGCTCCTGGTCTGGGGAGGGTGAACCCCTCAACCCCCCACCTCCAGACACATGTATGGTTCCAAACTCTAAAGTACTTGATTTTTCCTTGTTTTAGGCAAAGAATGTGTGGACAGTTGGTATGCCGAAATTCGCCAGTACGATTTTGAGAATCCCAAATTTTCTTCCAGCACTGGTAATTGAAAAATTGTTTTTGAAAACTTAAGGGCTTAGAATCAGGCTGTTACAATTTTAAGTGCATTTCTCAATTCACACCTGGAAAAATTGATTCTTATTGTAAAAAATCTTTCTGCACCAAAAGCATAGATCAGAATTTAAGGATGAGCCAAGTGCCTCTTGCACAAAACTTATTTTTTTATTTACATTAATGTTTTAGGTCACTTTACTCAAGTAGTTTGGAAGGACAGTCAAAAGCTGGGAATTGGTGCCAAAAGATCAAAGGATAAAACCGCTATCTTTGTTGTTGGCCTTTATCAGCCGACGGGAAACGTTCGAGGCTCGTTTCAACAGAATGTACCGCTCCCGGACTACGCTGAAGCTTAAAATTAATTGAAACTAATTAAGCTTAAAATTAATTGTAATTTTCTAATAAACATAATTTTACTACCAACTGTACTAAACACGCTCATACTAAAAATAGCACAGTTTTTACCTCGCAAGGTAACTGTTCATCTGAACATGCTAGATAAATTTATTGGGAGCAGTTATTCAACAACGTTAAAGCGAAATAGCACATATATCTTGACGTCACTTTGTTCAAAATATTGAGGCTTTCACAACCAGAAAGCTTAAAATTTCAGTGCCAGTAAAGGAAAATTTATGGAACCCGCCATCCGCTGTGCCACATCTTTTCATTGCATTACGTAACGGTAAACTTTCCAAAGTGGGGGCCGTATAATGTTCGTTTTGAGCTGAATTCGACAACCAGTAAGATAGCTGAAGCCACTTTTCCACGTTGAAGGGCACTTAGAAGACAAAATTAACACAATTTATCTGTATACCCACCCCAGACTTTAGACGAGGGGTTCCCTTAATCTGATTGGTTATTCCTTTCTTTCATTAAGGTAACCTGTCCCTCTGCTACGGAGTGACAAAAATCTAGAGACTTGCTCTTCTTCTTAATTAGTTAGTAATTTCTTCATTAGAATTGTGAAAACAATATATTAATTTTAGTTAATATTCCTTATAATAGGATGAATTCTGTTCGAAATTAATTTCAATCTAAAATCCTTCCCTACCCAAATCTTGACATCAGTTCTGCATTTGATTACCGTCAGTCAACTAAACAAAGACACATTCTTTAATGAACTATATTCAACAAATTACACATTAGCCGAAACTAAACATAAATCCCACTAAATTGTCGTCAATAAATGATTGTTTCTTTCCCCACAAAGCCCGCCGACTAAGCGCAGACATTATTGACACACTGTCCACTCTTGCACATGAAGCCCATGATGCAGGGACTGCCCGGATTGCCGCTGACCGTGCACTGACCGCTCTCGCAGATCAGTCCACTTCCACCGCAGTCCGCGTCGGTGGTGCAGGAACCGGAACCGGAGTCATGATCGCTACAGATCTGAAACAGTATCAAAAGACGGTTAGCAGATAGATATCCCAGTAGGCAGGAAAGACATTTCGTTCGATTAGGAGAAGTGTTTCTGCCGAGGTGTTCAGCACTGTTATAGGTACCGAAAGGAGCTTTTTGTGCTGCTACTCGTGATCAAACAGAATGCCAATGACAAGAGGCGAAGAGACGAAGGTCACGGACAGAAAACATTACTTCCTCAAACAGTTATGACATGTTCTTGTACACTGCAAGAGTTTAGAAATTAAACTTTGAAGACTCTCGTCGGCAAGTTTCAGGTGCTGCTTTGGGAATCAAACGAGGCGCTTTAAACGGTTTTGAACTAGATAAGCTATTTCGAGTTGAGTATATTTAAAAAGACCTATAACCACGATGGCATCCTGAAAAATATCATCCTACTGCTCTTGTCAAAGGTTAACTTCTGCAATAAAAATTATCCAGGGCGGGAATCGAACCACCAAGTTTGGATCTGTAGCAAAGCACCCCAAAACTGAGCTATGCCCCCGGACATTGAGATCAAGCTGTTAGCGCAAATTCAACTTTTGGGAGTTCACGTGAAACGCTGATATTTTACAGTAACTGTATTTCCACACCCCGCTACAGTTTATTCTAGCTTAAAGCCTGCAACAGACAAGAGGCGGAGAAGCGAAGATCACGGACAGAAAACCGGACACAAAAACTTTAAGCTTTGAAGCTTTAAGCTTTAAACCAACCTGCTTAGAGCAGATCCCAGAGTAACAGTCACTGTCCACAATACAGTGACCGCCGTTACCCACCAGACCCGGCGTGGGACTGTCCGGGTCACAGATTTGATAGTAACAATTGCCGGAGTAGCAGTCACCGCTCACAATACAGTGACCGCCGCCAGCAATTTTGTTCTGAATCGGGCTGTCGGGTTCGCAGACCTGGTAGTAGCAGTAGCCGCTGAAACAGTCGCCGCTCACGATACAGTGACCCCCACCGGCTACGGTGCCCTTTTTGGGCCCCTGGGGTGAGCACTGGCGCTCCCAGCAAACCCCGCTGGTGCAGTCACTGTGAAAGGTGCAGGCTTGGCCGTGGCTGTCTGAAATATAATATAATATAATATAATATAATATAATATAATATAATATAATATAATATAATATAATATAATATAATATAATATAATATAATATAATATAATATAATATAATATAATATAATATAATATAATATAATATAAGATAAGATAAATCAATATGCAAATTAGGTTAAGCAGTTTAATAAGATACGGATATGCACAAACCCCACTGAATTGTATACAGAAGAAGTGAAGTGCACTGGTTAACCTTTGGTGACCCCCCCCCTAAAACGGTAACCTTTTTTGGCGATCCTCCAAAGCGGGGACCCCTTTTAGAGAATTAATTGAAAACTACCAGAATACCCGTAATACCATGTTACCCCTTCCAATAAATTAAATAGAATAAAAGTTTAGGCTTCGTCTCTATGGTGTAGTGGTAGACTAACTCCGGAGCGGAAGGGCCGTGGTTCGACTTCAGCCAGGGCAGTTTTTTCACGGTTTCAGCCAACTTTCTAAACCGGCTAATTGACTTAGAAAAGGTCAATGTGGTAAGACAACTCTTCTCGTTCAAATCAGGATTGAAAGATGTGAAAAAATGTGTCCATGGTGGGATTTGAACCGCCATGCTTCAGCTTAACAGTCCAGAACCCTATCACTCAGCTATAGAAGAGTTTGCGGAGACTACTGCTAAAACTTACAGGCAAAAGCCAACGCAAGAGTAACGGCGAAAATGGCAAACTGCATTGTTTTTGCTGAAAAGTTTAAGAGATGAAGTCGTCTGCAAGAAGTTATTAGAAAAACCACCTTGTCTCGATCTATTTATACCTGCTATAATCAGCAAACTTAGTCACTAATCTTAACCTGCTGTTTTGATAACAAAATTCTCAGTTATGAAACTTTATAGTTCCAGCCAACTTTAAGAGGGCGTCTTCTTTTATTTAGGTTTCTTGATAAGAATGTGTCACTATAATTCTAATGAACTTTTTATCATTTGATTGTTCTATCTAACCTATGGCAAGAGGATTACTTTTGGGTGAAAGCTTTTAACTATCTTACAAATTACGCAGTTCTCCAATCGGGGAAGGTCGACTACCACAAGCTCTTCTGGGGAAATTATATATTTACATTTTAGGTTGACGAAATCAACTTTGGTATTGTTGCCCTTGCGTTGGTAAAAACGATGCATCATTGCTCTGCTCAAAAACAGCTTTTACTGTTTTTTCGACAGTGTTTCTCATTTTAATATCCAGTGCTCAAAATGTTTAAGTTGGCCAATCGATCTAAACTGCGTGCTTTCGAATATATATGCAGAGTTCAAATATTGCAAAAAAATCCTGATTTTGTTTCGATACCAGGGGAAACCAAAAACAACGTACTGCAATGTTGCAAATGGGGTTTTCGGGACCGCAGAATACGAATCTGGGGTGGTTATTTTTCGATGCCATGCTTCGTTAGCTTAGCATAAGCTAATTATTAAAAAAGTCAGCACATTCATTGCCTGCAGCCCGCTCGGATCATTCCAGTCAAGCCTTGCATCCAATTCTAGATTTTAGTTGAGAAGTTTATGGAGTCTTAAGAGGAAAACTCTTAACAACTGCCGAAATAACAAACTAATTTTATTTATTTAACAAATTTAGCAATTTCCAACAAAAGACCCAAGCCACCTCCCATTCCGGACAAGGTACAGATCTTCTATAGCTTTCTGGGACAAGCAGTAGATGAAAATAGCCAACGAGTAAAGAAAAGTGACCGCAAAAATTAATTTTATACAATTTCCAAAAATTTCTGGCTTAGCCCGAATATTTTAGATTTTCAATTTTTTGTGAGAATCGGCCATAGTTTGGCAAGTTTTGTTCTAACCATGGTAGATGTTGTTGCAAATTGAGAAAACCGCAAATTGTCGTGAAATTTGCTTTAATTTTCCGAAAAATGTAGTTAACACTTTCAGCGATACTGAAGACTAATGTTATCTCTTTATTCCCAGAAGGCGCGACTTTTACAACTCCAAACGTATCCCTGCAAGGTCTAAACTCTTTCTGCGTAGTTCGTCCTTTCATATTGTACATAATATCTTCTGCGCAAATACAAGTACTTCTCTCGGTACTGACAGGAGCCGATTTCATCATTAGCCACAAGTTCACAAGCCACAACTTGTGAACTTGTAGCTTACTAAGTTGTCCAAAATTGGGTTTCATCAAACTTTTGCTGGAAACTTGTGGCCACAAGTCACAAGCCACAAGTAAATAACAGGCAGGCACGCTCGCTGAAATGACGTCAGGGCTCACAAGTTGAACGAAACTCTTGTGGACAAAGATGAGATGCACAGGAAGCATCAGAAAACAAAAGAAGACTTTTAAAGTCCTCGGCACTGCAGAAAAACGATATAAGTAATAAATAATCAAAAAAACCAAGAAAATTAACAAAATTAATGAAATAAGAAGTGGACTTCGAATTTAATAATAATACAGGAGTCTTAACGCATAGAAACATTATAAACTAAAGTTATCTAAAAGGTGCGTTAAAATAGGTACATTTCTACCAAGAAAAATTGTATAACGTTAGAAAATATTAGTGAGGTAGAAAGTTCAATAAAATTCAGTGTATCTGATTCGTTTATTGTTGTGAATTTCAGAAAGTTTAATTATAGCTCAATACGTGTAGAAAATTGAGTTTATATTATATTTTTAATTATTATTTGAATACCACAAGTGATGCTTCGACTTGTGAGGATTTGCAGTTGTCTGCAGGGACTTGGTTATCTTGTGACTTGTGGCATGATGAAACTGAAAAAAACTGGAAAATCAACCTGTCAAAAAATCAATCAATCACTTGTCACGGGCGGTGGACTTTGCTTGTGACTTGTGCATTGTGACTAATCGTTGATGAAACCGAATTTGCTTGTGACTTGTGAACTTGTTACTAATGATGAAATCGGCCCCAGATTTTAGTTCCGCAAGAAGGGTAAAGAAAAAAACTTCGACGATCACGAAATTATTTATAGCATATTCCTATAAGGTAACCCCACCCCTAGAAAAAATCATTTCAGGGTGCAAGCTCCCTTAAGATACTAGCTTAAGTTTAATCGTGTCCTCCAAACTCGTATCTTATCAAAACATGCAATCCTCTTTGAGAATTACATTTGCAACCTTGTTGTGATGCAGAATATGGATAAGGTTACATCCTACGTTTGAAATATCTTTTACAACCTCGTGTAATATTAACTGATTGATACGGGCAAAAACCAACTATGGATGACCGGGGTACGAAGCCTAAATCGTGTAACGCCAAACAAGTTCCCCCATAAACAAGCCTAACCTAACCTAGCTAAAACCCTAGCTAGCTAAGGACAAAAACGTTTAATTCAAATACCA
>JASAND010005188.1:0-17142 GCA_030248195.1 Trissonchulus latispiculum
TGTGTTAAACATAGGAAAATGAAAAAGTTAGGTTAAAAAGTTTGTGGCAGAAAATTTTTTCGCTGTATGAAAGATACAGCGCTGAAACTTTCCACATATGTCAAGGACATATTGTAGAGTGCACCTATCTAGTTTGGTGTAATTCTGTTGAGTGGTGGATGTTTGGTGAATTTTTCAAGTCAGAATTTTGGAAAATCAATCGTTTTTGGACTATGAAAAACAGGACCTACAGTACTCTTTTGATTGTCCTGAACGATTGGCAAAAGCTACAGAAATGGCCAATAGATAGCCGCACTCTATGCATAAAAATACGTCTTATGAAAGTATTCGCAAGTTTCTATCAACTATAGTAAGCTCAAAAAAAGTTGCCACAAAAACAGCTAATTTTGGTAAAAATGGCCATTTTTCATAATTTTCACATTCCTTTGATAATTTATCACTTATTATGTGGCAAAAAATCACCAAACTTGGCAGATTAATATATCCATGTCTGTCACATAATGTGGCCAAAACAAATGCGTCAATATTGAACATGGGTGCTGTGGTGGCACCTTTGATCTTTATAGGTGGAAAATGCCAATTTTTAAATTTTTCCAAATATAGACAAATTGGCTATTAATCGATAGCTATTGGAATGAGGAGCAACTTTTCTCATAGAACTATGGGTCCAAAATGCTGTCTGTGCAAGATAAAATGAGTTAAAGTACTACTGGGCAGTCCTCCAAAGTTAGGTCAGTGCAGCACTCAAGCATGCATTGTGAACGCCTGGATAGCTAGCCATGAGCCGCGTCTGCACTAAAATATTACCTTATGAAAGGCTTTAATTTGGTGTATCGGTCAATCCTGTTCTCGATCGCGTTCTCCCTTGCAGGGCTCATCACCGGAATTTTCAAGTTTTACAGCTTTGAACCTGGATAAGTCTGTCACAGTTTGATTTCGAACACTAATATCTGGTCTTGTTTTTAAGAACATATGGGGCATATTATGTGTGAAAATGAGCGAAATCCGTGACTATAGATTTTTGACCAAGGTGACCCCCCCCTTAAGTCTTTAGTTTTAAGTAGTTAGTTTTAAGTCTTAAGTCTTTAGTCTTTACTTGATTTGGTTCACACTGCCGTCTTTAGTCTTTAGTCGTAAGTCTTAGGTCTTAAGAGATAAACTTATTTCATGTCTTAAGGTCTTAAGCAAGCTAGAAACCTTAAGGTGCTGGTTCGGGTTTTGTTCATTAAAAGCGCAATTGTCGTTGAAATTCATTCAAACTTGCAACAGTTACATCATTTAGCCTACAAAACATTTTAGACAAGTTGAAAATGACACGTGAAAATCTGAGTTTTGGAGAAATTTGCTTAAATCCGCCTTAACTTGCACTGTGGGAATCCTATACAGACGAACTTACAATCATTCGAATCGTCTCACCAAGACCTACAACTTTCTTTTCAGAGTATTCTTCGACTCCTTACGGTTTAAGAGATAACAGCGAAGATTGATTTTCGAGGTCCAAAACTGGCCATTTTTCGAAAAATCAACTGATGCAAGATTTCGACAGTTTCAACAGCGCTGGTCCGTCGGTCCGGTATTGATCCCTATTTGTAGTCCTAAAGCACATGTCATGTCCAACGGAGAGCTCTCAGCGGCATCTGTGCCTGCGCACAGCAACGAAAATGTGAAAATTTTGAAATTTTGAAAAATTTTGAAAATCGCAACCAGATTGTTTTGAACACGGATTTCTCTCAACACATGCAACCAATTAGAAAGCGGCTTTAGACTTGCATTTTTGGGACAATTGCCGAGAGCTATTTTCATGGTTTCGCGTTTGTCTTTTTGTTCGAGAGAAATAAGCATCCAAAGTTTAAAATGTTGACGATAATCAGACACAATGTACATTTTCCTCAAAATCTTGAGCTTACCTGATCACTAAAAGATTTCAGAAAACATAGCCCTCGGGAAACTTGAAACCTGAACTGGTAGCTTATCTTTAGCTTTCCCGCATTTCGAGAAAGCCATGTTCAAAAATTGTTTTCTTGTTATCGCATGTTCAAGTCGAAGACTTGAAATGAGACAGGTACTCCCTACCTAGCTATAACAAGCACGTTCTAAGCGTTTTCTTCTTATCTTCTGAATAGGTTGCCGCAGTTTTGAATCTTCTTTTACAAAAATGAAACGTTTACGTATCCAGGAAGTACCTTTTAGCTTATTAAACAGGTGGAAACAGTGCAAGGATTGAAGCACAAATATTAATTTTAGCGCCGCCCAAGTTTCTTTACATCTTAAACGAGGACACCCACATCCTTGGTATTGTCAAGATACCCAACCAGGCCCAGATTCAGAACTGGACCAAATGAACTGAAATTTGATATGGCTGTGTTTTCAACCACGCAGAATTCAAATATCCCAAAATCTGTGTATTTCGCAGAATTAGATTTTTTCGATTTGCAAGAAAAAACCAAAGGGAATCAAGCTTTTTGTTTCAGATTTTGTGTATACCTTCAAAGTTCTCATCTAATCTCATCTCTTCATTTCTTTTCTAGTTATCTAATCAGCAGCACTTGGCTTCATCTGAGATGTCAAAATTTCTGAACAAGATATTAATTTATTTTGTGAAAACTGAAAATATAATAGAATAGAGCAAATAATCAAGGCTTAATTGACAGCTAAAATAGAAAGTTGATCTAGGCAATTCCATCGTTCTCTTCATTTTCATGCCACCCTAGAGCTTTGAAAGAAGCATCAGATAATTAGGCAATGTTTCTTAAAATGGACATGATCTGTTCCCGTAAAGTACTTTGCCTTTGGAGTCATTTGAAACTACTTAAGGGCAACTTCATACTGCTATATTTTTCGGTGAATGCATGGTATAAAGTTGCAGCCTCTTGTGCGGTGGCAACGTTCACATCTTTGTGTGTGACACAATTCAAACATCCAACACATTCACAGCTGAAGGACCAGCAGTAACAGCATCAGCGGTAGCTTGGAAAAGACTAACAGTTTTGTTGCATTTGTTTCCAGAAAACTGCAGCTTTTAATGCAAAGAACGAACTCCGTTCAGCATTACTAAGGAGAACTAACGCATGTCTTACATATTGGTATTACCAAGAGTACATAGGTATTACCAAGACATTCGCCCGCTATGTTTGCACACAACAGACGCACTTTGAACCAACCGGCTAGTTGTATTTTCGAGCTTTAGCGTGCAAGCATAGCGTTTGAATTTCCTTTGATAAGGGGGGTCTGATTTTGGGAGGGGGTAAGCCGATAGCGTGCAGAGGATGTAGCGAGCTGATACTACATAGCGTATGACGCATGTCATACACTCATACACTCATACTGTAAGGGAAGCAGGGATAGGAAAATTGATAAGCCTGCTATGGGAGTTCAGCTGATGGTCCCGTGGTGTAGTGGTTAGCATGTCTGCTCCGGAGTCAGAAGGGCCGTGGTTCGATCCCCGGCGGGACCAATTCTTTACTTTCAATGGTGAGTGAAAAGCTGAACCTCCCTCTTCCCTTCTCTCTTCTAGGTCCTGGTTTCGTGGGTACGAGGGTGCCTGACGCCTCCCGTCTTGGGCTTGTCCTTGGTTTCTTCCTGATCCACCAGCCCTGGTAGAAGCGCTACAATACTCATGAAATTTGAAAAGTGAAATTTGTAATTTTTGCAACAAGCCTATGGCACTATACTTGTTTGAGTTTTCAAACATTTTGCATCATTATCTTCCCTGTTTACACATTTTATGCATCTATTCAAGCTCAAATGTTTTCATGACTTCATGTCAATTATCGTAGTTTTATTGCATCTGAAACTACTTTCAAAATTCTTTCAGATGGAAAGTGTCTATAGTGCGAAACAATATCTGCAGAACTTAAACTATTAGTACGAAAGGTAACTAATAAGATCTCATCTTCGCTCCTCAACCTGCCTTAAATACAGTTGGAAGTTGGAACGTGTCTGAAAAAACTACATTAGTAATAAGGCCAAATGTTCCAATCTATTTCGCGTGCTTCCGCTCCCTTTAGGACTGCCTTGCGTGCTTCTCTTCCCTTTTGTTTTCTGAATAAAATGCGAACAAGTGCCAGCTTTGTATTTTGTTTCACCTGTAAATTGTTAGAGGGTCAGATTCTACATTCTCAAGAAAAGTTTGTTTCCAAAGGGATAATTTTAGAACGCTTCCAGACTGCGGAAGTCGTTAAGTTAAGGAAATTGAGTTATATATAAATTTTTTACAATCTCAAGATGGGGTTGCTTAGGAATTCATTTGGGACGCATTCCCCTGATTAGCTTACATTATGTTTGACAAAATGCTACGTATAATTTTATAGCACAGGTTAGTATGAGTTTATTGTAATGAGCACTTGAGTGAGCATTTCAGATTGTGTGTTGCTTTTAACGTGTCAAGATCTGTCAAGGCTTATCAAAGAAAGCGACATGCAATTGCTTTGCGAAATTTGTTGTCAACTGTAAGGTGTGTTGCAAAGTACTTTTTTATCTAATCACTCAGTCGGTATCCGGTAAAACATTATTCTGATATGTTGCAGTTAATAGACAGGTAACACTACTTTCTATTTCAATTTAAAGTTTAAAAGTTTGGTCGCCATGGCTGCGAGGACAATTGTTTGGTGTACATCGAACAATAATATTATCACGGTTTAGATCTGGGTTTCACCACTGACCCGGCTAAAATTGCTAGACTAAGGAAGATAACCGTAAGTATTTACTTATAAAATATCTAATTCCAACCTCCAACTTGCAATGCACTGCAATCGCTGAAACACTAGTTCAGTTTTTGCAAAAACTACAAAAACTACTTATAGCCCAACAAAAAGCATATGCAGCTTTGTTCAAATGGCAGAGAGTGTAATAAAAGTATCCTGTGTGGGGGGTGCTAGCACACAAAAGGAAACTATTCTGGAAGCTTTATTAAATCTGGATTTGATTTTTGTCAATAATGTGTTCCCTAAAGTCACCACCTTAAGAATACAAATCATATTCCTAAAAATTGCTTCAAATATTGTATTTATCATGTATCTTGTAGTCTTTTGCTTATTATCGTAATTAGCATTCCTACTAATATAAGATTTCACCGCAACCGTCATGTTGTCTTATAGTACGTTTAGTTTCAGTTTTGCGATGAAAGGGAATTACTTTGAGAGATTGCAGTTCAAGTAGTCTAGAGTAGAGATGAGGATTTTGGCTCGCGGCTCGGCTCGGCTCGGCTCGGCTCGCGAGCCGAGCCGAGCCGAGCCGAGCCGGAGAATTGAAACTCCGAGCCGAGCCGAGCCGAGCCGACCTATCGAAAAATTTTAAGTTCACTGTAATTATTTCCGAATTTGTACAAACAAAATAGTCAACTAATTCAATGAATTCTGTTTTCTGTGTTCAACTTTGTCGTCTAATTTTCCGTTTTTCCTTGTCTTTATTCATACCTTCCTTACGCCAACTTAGTTTAAAACGTTAGGCTGTGCTTGAAGTCAACCTATGTATGGTGCAGTTATAAGGAAACATTTTGACTTAGTTATTTCAACGTGTCATATTTAGTATTATCAAAAATGTTACAATTAAAATTTGCATTGTCTTACTACTGTGGCTTTGGGTTTTTGTAGTAATCTATCAGATAGCAGAAAAGGTTGTAAAAGTGCTGATTATATATATACCAGAAATACTTACTATTAATTTAGAGTTTAAAATTATTCTGCATAATTACAGTTGACTTGACTACTATTATGGCTACGATCGGCAGAGAGCAATTAGAGGATTTGAAATCTTCTAAAATTTAAAAAATAATGTGAAAGAATTCTGAATTTTATTGCTGAGTTCTGAAGCATTTTGCAATTTATCAGATTATGCCTTTCCTCAAGACTGCGGAAAACAAAAAGTTTTCTAGTGATTTTTCCGGCGTTTATCACCGATTGCTTTCCATATTGTATACATAGAATAAAACAATAAATTTTAAGCAAAACAAGCATGAATGGGCCCCCGCCCACTTTCGTAGAATATACATTTACCAAATATCAATATCACTAAACCTTATAATCGTAGACTCTGCAGCTCGCAGTGTCTCGATAAAAATGGAATTGTGGTGATTCACACTGGTACACGAAAGCTAGACAGCTGTTTTCAGGCCTTTTGTCAAAAACAAGGAAGAAAATCCACAATTCGGTGGAATCGGTCAAATTTCAAACTTCAAGCTGGGCGAGCCGAGCCGAGCCGAGCCGGCCCACTTTCAATATTCTTCCGAGCCGAGCCGAGCCGAGCCGGGTATGCCCGCGAGCCGAGCCGAGCCGAGCCGACCACATTTTCTCCCGAGCCGAGCCGAGCCGAGCCGGAAAATCCCGGCTCGTCCTCATCTCTAGTGTAGAGGGGACAGAATTCAGAAAAATAGTTCTCTGATCTACTTTTCTGTTTGGAGGATTTGTCATATTAGACTGCAATTTGTGGGAAACAATTGACATTCACTGTTGTCTAGACTATTTTCTCACAGTTTTTTTGGCCCACTCCCGGCATTTCAATCAGCACACAGCTATCGGTTTGTGTTACCGAAAGCAATTTTGTGCCAATTAATGTAAATTTCATATTTTCACAATGACAAATTTCACAGTGATGTAAATGTCTGGGCGATTAGCGTCACTTTGATTTACAATGGCTTTAGAAAAAGAAATTGGATTTGCAGAGCCTTCAGACATCATTAACCAAATCTCAAAATTGTCAAATATAGGAACAGTTTTCACGCCATTCAGCTTAATGCAGACACTAGACAGTACGAAACTAGGCACCTCAGCCGGCCACCAAAATGGCCTTTTTCCTCACGACGATTTGGCTACGTATGTACGCTTAGCACACCCACTGCTTGAGTTAGACCCAAACGTTTTTGAGTCATGATCCTTGGTGGAGTACTTCTTGATCCACCCCTTACTTTTCTTTGATCTGCTCCGGATGTTTTCCGAAATCCAGTCTTAAAGTGGTGTGCGCCGTGCGGGAGGGTACCGCTGCACGCCAATTTTTCAGTCATGGAACGATATTCTGTTGAAAGTGTGCAAATGTATTCGTCTTCATGATCTACTCATCGAAACCAATTCAAATTCCTTCTATTGCAACTCAGAAATTTTAAAATAAAAATTAAAAAATTAAGCTGAATTTTACTCAATCTCTAAATGACTTGTAATGGCTAGACTGCTTCCCGTCCGCTCACCGAAGCTAAGCAGATTCTAGTACAACCAGAAAACAATTTTCTAGTGTCAACTATATTACAATTTACGGATTACTACTAACAATTAGTCGTGTTAGAAGATTCTTAGAAAAAAGTTATCAAGAATTCTACTTAATTTTTGAATTTTTACACATATAGGTTTCCTAGAATGAAAGGTGTTATCGTAAAAAACTGTCATTTTTTCGAATGCAATATTTCATCTAGGATAAACAGCGTCATTCTAAATCTAAATATCAAAAATTTTAAAAATTTAAGCTAAATTTTATTTCAGTATTTAGCTCTAACACCTGCCCATTCTGGTGTGGAATATAATCTAATGGTTGATTAACGGGTTAACTTGGCTATGATTAACACATAAAGCTAACCCGTGTTGGTGGCGTAACCCGGGTTTAGACAGTAATATTCACTCCAAAGAAGCCATCGTGTACACCTGCTGATTTCATGCTTCCTAAGACATTAACAAGTCAGGTTTCGCTAACTAATGCAGCTTTGCTGAACACGTAGGACGGGCGCAGTGCTTTTTTCGTGGAAACCTATCATGAATTTAGCACCATCACAATGAGAACGTATACTACTTAAACTCCAGTTAGGGCCAGGGTTGCCACAATTTGCTTGAGCCAACCGCTCAACGCATTTTCTGGATTAACCCTGAAATTTCGGGCAAGCTAAACCAAAACAGTTAATCCCATGTCTATAAAATTTTTGTGGTTGAATTAGATTACCTGGCTTTTTCTATTTTAGCCCCTACTTCAGCCGCAACATAAATGTTGCGACATATTTTGTTTTTAAATCCCTGTTACATACTGGCAGAGGCCACAGCATTATAAGCCAATCGAAGAAATTCATCACTCGCTGGCAATTTTTCAGTTTTCCACCTGGAGTGTGCTCATATTCAATTGGGTTTTTGCAATTCCGTGTTTCTTGCTGTGGACCTTTTTTGATTTTCCTTACATTTTCTAAACTGTTGGGTTTTTCTCTTCTTACTATACTATACTTCTTGTATGATAATTATACGATTTGTATTCTTTCTTAATTATTATTTTCTGATTTCTATAAAACGACTTGGGGATTTTCTTATTCGTTTTTCCACACTTATTTATTGGATTCGTTATTAGTTTTACGTACGTATAATAATAACACTAAACGTTTTCCCTTTAGGGTCTTAGACGTATGTCGTTTTCATTCCTAAGTATACGTGTAGAGTAGTTTCAGTCAGCCTGTGCAGAGTAGATTTAGTAAAGTCTTTCTTCCTTGGCAGGCTTTCTCCGTCCACAAAGTCCCTGTTAACAGAAACTAGCTCTGGGGTCTCCTGCGGTTGAATAGAAGATAGACATAACGTCTCCCGTGGAAGATTGGTCAGTCCAGTGTCAGCAATCAGTTTAGAGTGTTCGTTTCTCCATGAGTTTTGACTGGGTAGTCCCTGCCATGTCGACTAAAGAGCGATGATTTTTCTTGGATTGTTGTCTGACAGCCGCACGGATTTTTCATATCCTAATGCAACCAATTTCTTTGCTCTTGATGATATTGGTAGTAAGTGGCTTCAATTTTGGAATATCCTGTTGGTGTTGCCAACCAGGCATCCCAGTGATTTTCCTAGCGGTCTGATTCTAGATTGTTTCCAGTTTTTCAACGGCAGATTTTGAGACAGGCGGATATCAGACGGCCATAGCATATTCCATCAATAATCATGAATATGAAATTAAAATGAGCCTAAGGTGCATTTGGTTGGTTCCCATTCTCAGGACAGCCAACCTGGGCTTTCAGCGTTTCTTCAGATTCAAGCAAAGCAGAGTTTCCAGTCAAGAGTGACCCCGAGAAGTTTGGGGTTGCAGTCGTATGGCAAGTGATTTCCGTTCAGGAAAAGCCTGGGTAGGTAGGCCACTTGTTTTGTGTGGCAAATATGCATGCCTGGCACTTATCCACGTTGATATTTAGTCCCCATTTGGTTTTTCGTTCCTTAATTCTGTTCAGTTCAATTCTTTGCAGTTTCTGCTTTGTGAATTGAATAGCAGAATCTGATGCCCACGGAGCCAGGTCATCTGCGTATATGCTCCCGTCCATTCCTTCGGGAAGACGACCTAGCATTCATTGACGAAGATGATGAACAGCGGTGGAGAAAGGACAGAGCCCTAAGGACCTCCCTGGTGGATCGTTCTCCATTTGCTTCGTGTTTCCTTATTGTTTCTTTCGTGTCCGGCTTTTTGATCAATCAGACCGGCTTTGATTCACTTTAGGCAGCACTAAGGAATTCAGTAGTTTGTTGTACAGACCTTCTCAGGGGACCTTCAAAGGTCTTAGAGAAATCAATCAGGACCATACTGGTTCGTTTGGCGAGCAGTTTCTGTTGAAAAGCGTCCGCTGTCGACTGTATAATCCGAGCTATTTCATCCTCCGTGCTTCATAGCTGGTGGTGACAATCTCCCCTCTTTCTCCAAAATATACTGTAGGCGGCGTTTTACCATGGACTCAGCCAGTTTTGCCACACAGCTAGTGCGGCTTACTGGCTGAAAGATTGTATTTCAGTTTCAGGTTTCTCTTTTTGTGGATAGATACGATTCTGCTCTTCCCAGGCCGTTGGAATTTGTCCGGTTCTCCAAGAAGCGTTGATCAGCTTCAGAAGGAATTCCTTCTCCTGTTCTGAGAAATGCACGAGCATCTCATTCGTAATTCCATTAGCGGAGCTGAGCTACAGAGGCACAGTCGCATCAACCTTGTCGGAGTTCGGAGTTCTAATTCAAGTTTGTAAAGCTTTGAAAAGAAACGTTTGCAAAAGTTTTACGAAATGCTCAAAACGCTTGCTTACAAAGATTCGTCCATATTAGGCTATTCCTGTCTGCTTTTTCCTTTTCACATTACTAGGATTGCAACATTCCACATAAATGAAGCCTTTTCCTGCTGCGCCTCGCGCAGCAGGTCTACTATAATCGGTTTTGAAAAAATTTAATCATGTAGGAAGTGCTATTGATATGTCTGCGTATAAAATACACATGGTCCATGTTAATAGACAATAGGATGTTAAGATTTGCAAATAAGGTTCTTAGATAAGAAGAACAGCACTTACGTTAGGAACGATGCTTCGTAAGCAAATTAAGAAATGAAGAATGGAAGCTAACATTCATCAGAATAATATGATTTTCACGTACATACGGTTTGACAGCGGTCGGTATCATGGAATATTTAGGCTCTCCAAATGTTTGTACCCCCATTTTGGTTTCCCCGTCGGTAGGATAGGCTGAAAGATTAATTCCCCAAACGATTTGTTTTTCCCGAAACATTTGGCCCCCTATGGGCTGAAATATTTGCTCTCCCTGAATACTGCGTTCCTGAAATAAGTTGTTCCCCCTACACAAATTTATTTGATTTTGAGCCCTGACTATGACCTTTAGACATGAAGCATCCATCAGGCATCATCTATCCTCACTCAATGCTGATTAAGATACATATTTCAGGATTTCATCTGACTGGCTGATACAATTTCTCTACCATTCAGGAAGGCTTCAATGTCGATAAAATTCTGCATAAACACTTTTCTCTAATAATGCTTGCATACTCGCGGCAGGCCTATATTTACGACAAATATAGTCAAATCAAGCACATTTTTCGCAAAACTCTTGCTTGTTGTTAAAATGAAACGTGGAGAAAAATCATCCACGTGATACATACTTTGTTAAAGACTATTCACAAGAAATATTCTGCGTATTCATCATTTGTCTCTTAGCTGAAGGAAATAGCCACATCAAGACGTGTTCATGGGCGTCACAAACTGTCTGAGCTAGAGTGATCTAAATATATGAAATTTGCAATGAACTTTCAAGTTCAAACGATCGATTCAATGGCAACACTACTCCCCGGATTTAAACCAGGTTCAGACAAAATTGTAAACTATATAGTCTGCTCATTACTTCTGTTTATTAATTCTCGTGTTGGTTTATTCACCGGCACAGCAACTGGCAATGTTATATGCAACAGGTAGCTGCACAGTTTGCTACTTACTGCTTCCATCAGTTCCATCAGATTCCAAGTCAAATCCGAATAGCTACACGACTACAATGTAATAGTCTCGTTTTTCCTGCTACGCCTCAGCACAGCAGGGCTAATATGATCGGTTTTGAGAGTCTCGTTTGCATTCTCGTACATTGTAATCTAATATGTAAGTTTTGCATATATACTCATGCCATGTTTCCATGTTTCATGTTTCCAAATGTTTAGGTATGGCATCTGGCTAGTCAAAAAAGAAAGGCAGAAAATCTAATCACATTCTCGCGGAGGAATAATCTCACTAAAATCTCAGCACTCCTTTTGTTTCTTATCGTGCTTTTGGATGGGAAAGTTTACAGGAAAAGGAAATGAGACGCATTAATATCTAGTGCCTACATCGCCGAAACAAAAAAGCTTCTCGTTGGTAATCTTAAATAACCAGAAACTGCAACAGCTTGCAAAATACTTATTGGTAGCTTAGGATTGAAACAAATCATAAATTTATTAGGAACATGCAAGCTGTAATTTCTATGCATTTTTATCACACGTCATTTCAATCGAAATGGAAAGTTATGCACAAAATAATGTGTAGTAGTCGACTACACATTATTGAAATTGAAAATGATCAACGCCAAGAAGCGCGCATTGAGGACAAGCGTATTACTTATTCTGTCGGATGTAATAGCTCTTCTAGACAATCAAATTCCTTCATGGGAAATGAAAGAAAAGATATATCTTACTAACTTACTATTCTTAACTTACTATTAACTTACCATTATAAATAATATATTGTAAACTGAATGATTGTAAAAACAAGTGTAAACTTCGGTGCCTTCCTTCTTAGTTCATGAGTCAATGCTTGCCGAAACAATTTTCGAAACCATTTTCGCGGAAAAAGTGCCGATTCGAGCATGCAACAGGCTAAAATTAAAACTGTTGAATATAATTGTTGTTTAGAATCTTGTTCGTTTTGTCGGCTTAGTTTTGTGTACGGAACTCCCTTAAGTCTACAAACGTAGTTAGCCAGGCTTAAACGATACCAATTGTACCTTCTGATGCAGATGACTGGCTATATCTAAACTAACTTACCATAGATTAACAACTGAAACAGAAAAGATCGTGTCACACAGCGAACAGAAATCACTTGGTCTAGTCGACAGTGGTTGTCTAACTTCAAATAGTGTTTTCTAGAGCATCCAGTGCTTCATGGGGAACCTGAGTTGCATCCAGTTTTATGAGTGCCGTCAGCCTGTGAACTTTATTTGTGGAAATGATAGCAATTGCACATTCAATTTTGCAATAAACAAACTGCTGGGAGGCAATTGGTTCTGGAAAGTTTTCTACTTCCAATATTGCATCCTTTTCCCTGCTCTTCTTTTGCTTGGACTTTTGGGGAATGTAGTAAGCATAAAGGTTTTTAATAAATGGCTGCAAGAAAATACTAGCGGTATCTATCAGTTAGTGGCATTGGCTCGAGATACCGTTGAAATATTTGCTGCCGCTGGCTGGCTAATCCTAATCATTTATCTTGGACGTGGGTGGTCCGGAGTTTCTCCGACTTGGCTTCTGAAATTCTATTGGTTAGTATGGCTGTCCGGGACAGTCGCTTACCCGTTATGGACACTTTTGGCATCATGGGGAATATTTCTTGTGGTAGGACTGTGCTCTGATCGCTTCTATGCTCTGTATTTTCCAACAACATACAGAGCTGGAAGTGCTCGAAAAAGATGCATTGTGTTTACTGTTCTTAGTCTTGTGGTTACAGTTTCTGTGAGTATTCAGGACTTCTTCAGATTTCATGTCATTGGTCCAAACAGTAGTGGACTTTATTCCGTTGCTGCCAATATCAAACATACAGAATCTGTTTACTCAAAAACTGCCGAGAGCTTGCGATCAACGCTATGTGTTCTTGGCCTACTTACCATAATCGCTCTGAACATGTTGGTTTATCTGAGGTTCAAAAGTAGACGTAAGGCTAGCATTGGGAACACAAATGCCACAAATAGGAAAAAGTCTAAAAAAGTCAGTGGAAAGCTTTTGCTGAAAATGATGGCTACACAGTCAATGCTTATTTTAATTTCAAACGGGAGTAGTATAGTATTTTTTGCATTCTTGTATTTTGGAATCAGTGACAGTGTTTTTGCAAGATATGGCCCAATCAATGTTGCGTTTATAACACCACTGAAACTGGTGAATATTTCATTTAACTTCATCATATTTAGCGCTACCAGCGCTGAGTTTAGGGAAACAGCGAAATCAGTCTTGCCGATTTTTAGCAGCAACGTAGAATTACTGTCGAATACAACGCATCGGCAATCACAGAATGCATCGCGATATCCAACCAATGGCGGAAAGTGGGATGCTCAGGGCACAATAAAATAAGCACCGAATTGATATCGCCAACACTAATGATTAATCTAATTTTATAAATTAGGTTAATTCTAAACGTTTGTGCACTACATGTTAGAATTGTTGTATTGTATTGAATATAGCTGTTAATAATAGTAGTCCTATTAAATTAAGAAGTGGAGCCATCAAAACTTTCACAAATGCTTCGGTTGCTGAGAATTGTGATAGCCATAAATTGATTACTAAGTACTGTTGCTGGATCTATTTTAGGAGCTTTAGGAATTAGTATTAGGAATAAGGAAGGAACCTTTGGATCTAATAATTGTTTATATATTCATTTCTAGTTTCATGGAGTTGTACTTATACTGTTTGCCTCATCTTGACTGTTTCGAGATTAATCTTTTAGTGAGCTGAATACTGAAGAGTACATTTACACAGCAATGAATTTACAACCAGTGAAATTGAATTAGACAATTCAAAAGTATTTACTTTTTAGCATTTTATTAGTTTGTTCCCAGAATACTGTTGCAAAATCTGAACTAAAATAGCGTTTCACTGCCGTGAAAAAAGTGCAAGTGCCCTATTAAACCGGTCGACTTTCGGCCTATACATGACTGAGTTCGGCAAATGGTTGTATCTCTCTGTTTCCTGTTCAGTCAATATGTTTTGCTGAAATTGATATTGAATTTTGCATCACTACTGTATTATTATTTGTTGACTGGTTTACTATTAAACAAACAAACTACGTCTAAATGTATACTGCACGACGTCGTACAGCATGAGCTGGTATGTCCGACTCTCCTCACTGTCTACAAGAGCAGAGGTATCTATCTAACCAGTGTGAGATGGCGATTGGCAAAGTAAAAACCAAATGATTAGATGAATTCTAAAGGATTTTTCATGATGCTTTCGTGTTGGATATGTTTATTATTTTATGAGATACACTATGCAACTTATTAAAAGCAATGCGTTTTGGCATAATGCGCAAAACTGAAGCGATTAGTGAGCAATTTTCCAAATTAATTTGCTCAAACATGCTTCATCCAGCTACTTTCTCAAGGTTTGCATGTACGTGATTATTGAGGTAAGCATGGGACTTTTTCATTTCTTGCTTAAAACGTAAATTCCGGGAAATCTCTATTTCTGAGAAAGCGCCAGCCGCCAACATATTGAAAATTTGAATGTATTCCTGTTGCGTCAGTTGCACACCAAACACTAGATTCTTCATATTCGACACATTGTTGGGATTTAGCGCTAACCTATCATTGCTGAAAGATTGAAAGAGATTGACTGAGAACTGCATGCAAGAGAGCCGTTCCCGGTAATAGAAGCGCAATAATACGAAAAAATCAAATTTCTCGAATTCGAAAATTTTGCAATATTTGAAGCCAGCGTAATTAAAACATGCCCTTAGCAAATTTCAGCTCATCTGGTCAAAGTTTTTGGCTGAATCTGTCGGAACTGGCAGGTTTTCCTGAAAAGATTCCAAGAGCTTGAACCAGCTGCTGACAACAGAGACCCTGCCAGCTATCTTAAATATTATGTATGTACTCTTGGCACTAGTTAACATCCATGACAAATAGTTTCAAAATTGGCGAAGCCGTTAATCCATTTGAGCTAAAATAATGATTTTTGAAAAGATACATCTTGAGTGGCTAAATTTTTATCTTGGCGTCCTACCAAAAACGGTGTATATGAGCTATATTGTCGATAACCCAGACGTTTCTACCTTGATATGTTGGCTAACTGTGCGATAAAGTGGCTTTCTCCAACGATACCATTGTGTAAATTTGGCCCATATGCTTCAATACTTTATTAAAATGTCTGAAGAATCTTATTTTAAACTTTATCCTTAAATCTATTATTTTGGTGCTCCTTAACATTCTGGCACCAGTTCCAAAGTTTGATGTGAAAAGATGAAAACTTTTAGTCTTTGGCATTATTCCTTCTATAAGTGGTCGAGACACGTTGGTTGCTATGGCTGGAGAGGGCACGAAAATTAACATATTTGGTTTCTCAACCATTGAGCTATTTCTTATGGTAAAATCAATATAAGCTAAAAACAATTTCGGTGTTCCAAAAGTGCCAATTTTCAAGGAAATCAGTGTTTCAAAATTACTGTTGACAATCTTGGCCTGTTGACACAGCGTCCAGGCAATTACATATTTTGTTACCTATTTGCTAGACACTATAGTTCTAGGCTAGTGTAAAAATGTGCTTTGACTGTCTTGTGCTAAGTAACCGGACCCTGACTATTTCTGCAGGTCCTACAATCGGTAGTGTAATCACATTTACCTCCTCTGTACCAAACTAATAAAAGTGAGCCAAATATCGAAAGTAAAACACCAAAACTTTAGTCTGAATCTCATCAATTACCTTCATACATTTTCAAACAATTTACAAAATGGCCATCCGTGCAGTTTAAACAACTCAAAGTAACTAGCACAGAACGTACAAAAGAATATGCTCAGCTCCCATAAAGTATTGGGAACCTCTACCCACTACCAAAAACGCAACCTAGTACGCCAACGGATAACTAATACTAATACTAATACATTCAAATTGTGTAAAGAGACTCCATTTTATAAACTAATATAATAGCTATTTTCGAATAATTTTACCGTTTGTAAGAAACATTATGAAAGAATAGCAAAATCAAGGAATATTTCACACCAGATATTTGTCTGATAAACCGTTTGGTACATGATTTCGAAGATTTCACAAAGACAGCTGAAGAATGAAAACTCGTACTATTGCCGAGGGACATCCTTTATTGGTTTGTGCTAAAACTAATCCAGTTGCGAGAAAAATCTGTTTGCGAAGCTTCATGTCAACACACATTCCGCGGATTTTTTGGAGCTTTAATACCAGTTTCGACTGGGTACCAGTCAGCGGGGGGTCACTGGGGTCCAATTTCTTGGTGAAGTATCAGCCATTAGCGTGCAGAAGATGTGTCAAGCTGATAGTGCATAGAGTTCTGCATAGGCGTTCAACAACTCGTATGGTCCGAGGTTTGAAACCCCGCTTCTACAAGGCTTTCACAAATCCCCTCGAGCAAGGGACTAAGCACATATCGGTTCGCCGTGGGCTCCAGCCGACCCAGCAGTCTATCCTTAACTGGCCGGTGAATGGGTACCACTGCGGTGGGAGAGTAACAGGAGTCTGTGTTTTGGCGTAATGCCTGATGAAGGGCTGGCCCCCCTTCCACAGATGTAGTCAACATTAGAGTTGTCGCTCCTGGCTTCGGGCTCGGGCGGTGAATCCGGAGATAAGCAACGGCACCCTATAACCTTCAGTAGGTTGGAGTTCTCTCCAGGGGTCACTTTACCTTTTACTTTATGCCAGTTGTGATACTCTTATGTGTTATGTACTCTTGACAAGGGCTCCGAATCTAAACCGATACTGACGAGGAGTCTACCACTAAAAGTTCCAAAATTTTAAGGGGTCTACCCCAACATTCGGAATTTTTGCAAATTGTTTTCATTTTTTGCTTTTTGTTTTTGACAAAATTGCTAAAATGGCCAAATCACTGTTTGGTGAAAAGATTGGAATGGTATTACATGCCTTTTTCCTTCTGGACGAGAGGTTATGCACTTTTTTCCTTCTCGCTGAAACTCGAA
>JASAND010005189.1:0-15520 GCA_030248195.1 Trissonchulus latispiculum
TGTCATCGCAAATTTGGCGGATTTTCTGGAGCATTAAGACCTGTTGAGCCAAATCCTGAAAAATGTCCCTCGGCCCTGCAACGTATTTCTACACCAATATGTCATATATACGGGTGTTGCGAAAGAATTAGTAAAGGCTCTGCAGTTGAGTGGCTTCTATCCAGGAGAAGTGGAGAAACATGACTAATATATTTACAGTTTTCAAGTAGTAGCTCTAGCAGATTTTTGATTTTGTAGTGCTGTTTTGAAGACAACAGATTTTTGAACCATGGAGCAGATTTTGAACGAAACGACAAAACAGCTCAGAGGGAGACAAATTCGATCACAAATACGATCTAGCTGAGATAAAAGGCGATTATGTCTGGTTCAGCAGATATCTCCAGGGGCCAATGTTATCAACGCCCAAACCCGGGTTAAGTCACTAACCCGGGTTAAATTCATATGTTAAAGATAGCCGAGTAAACCCGGGTTTGCGACTTAACCCAGGTTTAGACGTTGATAACATCGACCCCAGGATGTTCTTCTAGCATGATAACTCTGACAGATTTGGCTCAAATTGTACTGAATTGTGGTCTTGCTGAATGCTAACCCTACCACAATAATATATTGTAAGTTTCAGCATACTTCCATCACAAATCAATGCATGGCTGGCATTATAATAATTTGGTTGAATACCAACTCAACTGCCAGGCCAGTACATTCCTGTAGCGTTTTTGCAGCCTGTCATATTAAAAGAACCCAACCGTACACAGTTGATAAATAACGAAAAACATGTAAATTACATGTAAATGAATGAGTTCTACCCTTACAAGCATTTCCCCAGCTTAATCAAGACTTATCAGTTAAGGCAATCTGAAGGTGAAGTACCCTGAAACTCAATTATCAATTTCAAATTTTTTCAAACATAGCGAAGTCGTGCTAACGAGACCAGAAAACCAGTTTCCGGCGGAGTTTCAGTTTCAGCTGCAGGTCATTCAGAAATGTACAGTTTCTAGCATTCAGTAATAATATAAAGCATAAATTTATAATTAGTTAGACGCTCACTGCATAACAGCAAAGAAATATCCACTTAAAACCAACTTCACGTTTTAAGGATAGACCGAAACTAGTTTTAGTTAGAGTTTCTGGTGCTTATTCAAATTGATTAGTTTCAGTTTCAGCTTCAGTCGCCGACCAAAAATAGTTTCAGTTTTATGTCTCCTCCCAAAATAGTTTCAGCTTCAGTTTTGGTGCCCGAAACTGCAACCTGCAAAACCTGAAACCTAGTTTCAGTTTCAGTGTTGAAATATCACTACTTATATTCAAACTATGGTCGCTAATGTTTAGCCTGTTCGTGATGGTAAGGGCTCATCGTTGGGATTTTGAAGCATCACAGGTTTGAACTTGACTAGCAACAGCTTCGTTTGAGAACCAATACAAGTTCAAAAGTCTTTTACCATTTAGTCATGCTAAGTTTTTATTCCTGCTGGAGCAGGAATGTATAAAATGGAAACTTGTATGTTTAGTGCAATGTGAGTCATTTCTCTATTCAGAAGCCCTATCTTCAGCACAGGGCTAGCTTAGGTCAGATTTTTTTGCATTCGAATTATGCAAATTAGGCTTTGGAGCCTATTTAAACGGCAGATCTGAGAGCCTTCGCGCAGTCTTCGACTGTCAGCAATCTAAACGATTGCAGATTTTTGAGCACCAGTGTAGCTTGGGAGCTACAGATGGGTGCGTTAGGGAATTAGATGAGTAGGGTTGTGCTAAATACGAAAAAAGGGGGGGCCGGGCCGGCCCCCGGCCCCCCAAATTGGGGGGCCGGGCCGTGGGCCGGGCCGCATCATTTGGGGGACCGGCTCCGGGGGCCGGCCCCCCCCACCGGCCCCCGGGGCCGTGATCGACACCGGCCCCCGGGGCCGAGTTCACCACCGGCCCCGGCGGCCCCAATGCCAGAAAAATTTTCCTTATCAATATAATGATTTGAAAATAGTCATTTTTTTGCATAGTTTTGTCCTACGTCGCAAGTTTACGTTATTTTCTTACTACATTATCTTGTATCAAAATAGTCGTCTTCGCATGTGCAATCTATTGTAATTTAAAATTATGAGATTGGGTAAATAGCGAGCTTTTTCTGTGAAAGGATCGCTTAAAAAGCTACAAAACTTCCTATAGCTTCCACAAAAACCTCTAAGAGTGAAGGATACAGTCAAGGAAAATAGAAATTGATCCTAACATACAGCATACATTCCATGCATCTTGACAGATAAGATCTGAGTTCCGATTACTACTTTGTTATGACAATAATTTTTCCAAAGTATTTCCATCAAGCTATTCATATAAGATGAAATCTGATAGTTTGCCAAAAACTAAAATTAAGTAATAGCTACCAACACCTTTATTTACTACATTAGCATTGGAAAAAGTCATACTTTCCACATGAAATCGAAATGGGGGCCGGTTTCGGGGCCGTGACCGACACCGGCCCCCGGGTTCGTGTTGGGCCCGCCCCCCCCCATTTTGGGGGCCGGGCCGTGGGCCGGCCCCCGAAAATAAAATGGGGGCCGGTCCCACCACCGGCCCCCCCCGAACAACCCTATAGATGAGGTACTAGCTTGGGCTGGACATCACAAGTTCAGCCCGGCATAGACCTGCTCTCCCTGATGAGGGAAGTCAAGTGAAACTAAACCTGTAGTTTCTAAAACTATATAAAGCTTCAAACGAAAACAATTTAGCAATTGAATAAAGAAAAGGTCTACAAAGGAATACTGCCCCTTTTGGGGCCGACTTGTTGAGTTTTATTGCACATTTCTGCTTTAACTTTTAAGCACTGGCGTACGATGTCCTCTGTTCTCTTTGTGCTACTTGACATGATTTCTTTACTTGGAGGTAATTTCTTAAGATTAATAAGCAAACAAGTAAATTAGACCAGTCTAGAAGACTAATATGCATGGACTTTAGATTTATAGAGGTTATTTATAGAGAATTTGGATGTATTGAGGTCAAACACAACTGTTGTACCCTAAATTCATATTCTTCTTTTAATTGCATCCAACGAGAATGACTTACTTGATTGTTCCCTCCTTGATGCATTCATTCATACCACTATAGCAGTTTACCTTTTGACCTTTGCAACACGGTTTGTGCTAAAATTCAATGACAAACTGATTGGCAGGCCAGTAATTTGTCTGGATTCTAGACTGAAGTCTGGGACTAGCTAGGGACTAGCAACAGCTGTGTTTTACCTCACCTTGTGTTTGTCTGCTATAGCTTCCCGCCTATCCTTCTGGACCTAGGCCAAGCTTGTTTGGACTCTGTAGCATTTCACACAACTGAGTCTCTATCTCTATGTGAAGGGACCATCTCATCCCTAAAGCTATTCCTATCCTAACCATTGCCAGCTGACACGTTCTCATTACAAACAATCAACTGATAATAGTTATCCAGAAGTTTGAATAGAGGAGCATTGGATGCAAAATGTTACATCCAAAGATAAACTTATGTCAAATTATGAAACGAAGGACAAAAATATGACAATTAATGGTAACTACCACTTCTAGAAACTTTAGAAGAAAAGAAAATGAAGAATCGCCGCCAAACACTAAAAAATTATTTCTTCCCAGATGAGCCGCTTTTCAAATTTAATTAAGAGTAATACAAATTTCAACTATCCAATGCAGTTATTTTAAAGTTAAAATTTCACTTTTTCTAAAATAACTTGGCAAAAATAAAAATAAAAAATAACTGGCAAATACACGATTGTCTCAAGAAAATCGTTGATCAGTATCATCAAGGGTACATAATGATAAGAGTATGTAACTTGGCAAGCTCTCCGTTACCAGTGCAAAACCCAGGCTTGGCTCGCTAGCTGCTGAACCTGAACCTGAAATTAGACCCTAGTAATCCCTTCCCGGAAATCAGTACCTGGTCGAAAAGCTCTATATGTATGTGCTTGAGGAGGAAGGGAGGGTCGTCGGGTACCAAATTTTATACTCACCGATTTCGCTTATTTTCAGCTACAACATACCCATCCAAAAACAAAACAAATTTGATAGCCACTGCTCAGTTAAGGTGGTGATTCCCCTTGGAAACATCAACTTTGATCCATTATTACTCATTCATTATTTGGAGTTACGAACCCAGTTTTATATCAAAATGTAGCTTAACATTTTCCCTTTTAAAAGAAAAAAGGAATCCTATTTCGAAAAAGGAATTCGAAAATATTCTAAACGGATTTTTGAAGAAGTGTGATTTTTCAGATTCTTTGCAGGCTGAAGCAATTTTTTTCGTGAGACGTCGGTTATATTATCGTGGGGACCCTTTTTTATTTACCGCTTTCGTGGAAGAAGAAACTCCCTAAACTTTTGAAAATTTATAGGGTAAGCCCACGTCCAAGTCACGAGTTGACCCTAATCTTGGCCGTATACTAAATCCATAAATATCACAAAAGTTCGCCGTAGTGTCTCAAAAGCATCTCGACAGCTTTCAAGACTTTGAAGACTTGTAGACTTTCAAAAATGATTGAAATATTGTTTCGAAAGTTTCTGGAACTTTCGAGACAATTGCTGAATCTTTCGAAAAAATGACTGCAACTTTCGAGAAAACTTTTCTAACTTTCCAGAAAACTTCCCTTTCTTACTTGTCTCCTTCTACAAACATCACGTAAGTTTCGAGACAATTTAAAAAACTTTTGAGAGAATTTGAAAATGTTTCAAGACAGATTTTAAGAGATTTGCAAACTTTCGTGATATATTTCGAGACAAAACGTAAACTTTCGAGACATTTTCTTCACTTTCTCAAAGCTATTCTGTATTTTCCGCAATGATAAATGATGATAAATTTAGCAATTTTTGCAATTTTTGGTCACTTTTGGCCCAATATTGTGGGAGGGGGGTAGCGAACTGTGAACATCTGGGGAGAGTGGTCGCCAGAGTTTATCGTTTGGATGGGTTCGAGTCTCCCTTATGTTCACTAAACTCGTAAACAAATCGCAATAAACTGTACATTTTTCCACAGCAAGATCTTTTAGTTTTGCGGTTTATTTGGGACAACTAACAGTCCCCCTCTCCCCTACCCCATCTCTTTGTTGTGAAAGTTTACAGATTAGTTTGAGACAAATTTAGGAAAAATCCAATATCCACACATTTTCATGTTTTCACAATGTTTCTAGACATTTTATACCTTTCAAGACATATTTATGTTTCTAGCCAATGTTTCTTGACATTTTTTGCATCTCGAGACATTTTCATATTTCTAAACATACATATTTCTAGACATTTATTACCTTTCGAGACATTTTCGTGCTTTTAGACAATGTTTCTAGACATTTTAATCTTTCGAGACTTATGTCTTGCCATTTACTCTAAATATTTTCAAAAGTCTCGAAATGTCTTTAAAAGTCTCGAAATATTTTCAAAAGTCTCGAAATACTTACAAAACTTTCTAGACAATTGCGTAATGTTTCTAGAAATATTTTGTAAATGTCTCGAAAGTCAAAATGCTTCACGACAAAATGTCTCGAAAGTTGTCAACTTGTCTCGAAATATTTCTAGACAAATTGTCAACTTTCCGGAAACCTTCTGCACTCGTGGTGGAGTTTAACGTGACAGACCCATTTTGTGGACATCCTGAATCAGCAATGCTGTGAATTTGTTGTTCTTAGGCAAAAGTATGGGGAACTTCGAGTCGTAGCTAATTTTTGCGTTCGCTAGCCTTCCTCCACACCTGAGCAAACCATAATCGTCTTCAAAAATGTCCAGCTGTCTAGAAAGCTTTGTTGCCTTACCCTTCTGCAGAGACATCTTCTCCTCCTCAAAGCAGTGCTGTACGTACTGCACCCATAGTAATCGAGCGGACTTAATTTCTATGGTATCTATGGCTGAAGAAGTGGAAATCTTCGTTTTCTTTAATGCGGATACAAATCTTTGGCAATATGCAGTTACCCGTAGTAATTTCCTCAAAGAAAAAACCTGTCTGTTTCGATGTTGAAAGGAGTTTCATGGGAGCAGTCGTATATCTTAGTCATTCCTGTGAAGTGGCCGCTCTGAAAGGTATCTGAGATGGAGACATCTTCTGTGGAAGCATCATAGTCGTTCTTGACATGGTTTTCGAAGTTCTCCTCTGACTGCAACCAGAATGGTCCTTTTAGCCAGGAAGAGCGTTCGTTAAATAACTCAGTGATGTGGCTTGTGGCTAACCTTCTAGTCGCCAAATCAGCAGGATTTTCATTCGATTTGACGTAGTGACACTGAATATCTTTTTTGGTGATTTCTTGGACCTTGGATGTCACATGGGTAGGTAGGGTTTTCTTGGATCTAAGCCAACTCAGAACAATTTTGGAATCGGTGAATAGGTGTTTGGACTCAGACTTTTGTTTTAGTTGATCTTCAAAAAAATCTAATGCTCTGGCGCCAATGCTGACCCCTAGCAGTTCGAGTTTGGGAATGCTTGTAGCCGGTTTCAGCGGTGCTACCCTTGCTTTGACGAATATCAAGTTAGAGTTAATGATTCCTCGGGTGTGGGTAAAAACCAGCCCCAGCCCCAGCCCCAGCCCCAGCCTCGCACCAGCCTAAGAAAAACCAGCCCCTTCTCTCGCTGACCACTGTACACTTTAAACTAAGGACTTTAACATATAAATACGCATATGCGTGTAGACAGCATATAAGTGCATGCTCAGTCCGTATGCGTTAATTGTGCATTATATACAGTCATATAAAATATATAGGTGTATTGGACATTATATTTATATGATTTTGTACAATTGGGGAGTTCAAGGGAATTTATTTCCATTCAAAGAAATTAAAGAATAGAAATTAAGAGTTTGAAGTTATAATATAATCATTAAAAGTATATATCCGATCAAGCTTGAAAGAATTACGAAATTATTCTGATGTAAAAGAATATATACAGTTTGGGAATTTCAAAATTTAAAATAGGATCCATTTATCATAAACCATTTTACTGGTTCCAGTTAATTCAAATTTCGAATTCGCAATTAATATGCCAAACTAATGTTAACTTAAATATTTAATAAAAAGTTAGTCCTAAAATAATTTTTAAATTCAAGATGTTTCAAAATTCAAGAATTTTAAAAAGTTTAAGCTTTAGTTACAAATTGATCAGAAATATATATCTTGCTTCTGTCTCTTAAATTTCTGTGTTTATTGGTTTAATCTCCGATTATGTCCAGTTTTCAGTTAGGAGGAGGAATAGTAAAATTGAATTTGAAGATTCAATATATACATAACAAACAGAATAAAATGACTGAAAGCTTTGAAGTTTAGAAATTTTAGCTTTTAGCAGATTCATAAAGCGTACAGACTAAAAAAATTAAAATGGCAGGAAATGAAATTGTATAAGTCATTGTGAAAATAAAGTTTCCAGGGAAAATATTGAAATTTCAAAATTTTGATCTTGTTCATTTGAATGTTTTGAATTTTGATCAAAATTATATACTCTGTAGGTATTATTAACGATTATATTATAACTTCAAACTCTTAATTTCTATTCTTAAATTTCTTTGAATGGAAATAAATTCCCTTGAACTCCCCAATTGTACAAAATCATTTAACTATAATGTCCAATACACCTATATATTTTATATGACTGTATATAATGCACAATTAACGCATACGGACGGAGCATGCACTTATATACTTTCTACACACATATGCGTAATTATGTGTTAAAGTCATTAGTTTAAAGTGTACAGTGGTCAGCGAGAGAAGGGGCTGGTTTTTCTTAGGCTGGTGCGAGGCTGGGGCTGGGGCTGGGGCTGGGGCTGGTTTTTACCCACACCCGATTCCTCGCACCTCTTGGCGTAGATAGACAGCAGCGGCGTATGCTGCTGGGCTGGCATCGGTAAAACAGACTAGTTGGTATGGAATTGCGCTGTCGAAACCAATCCATCGTGCTATCTTGATTTTCGAAACTTCTGTCAACTGTGTACATAAAAGGTGCCATTCTGGTAGGTATACTTGATATTTCGTCATCCCAGCTAATCTTGTCTTTCCAAAGATTTTGGATCAGAATCCGTCCCCTGATTGTCACAGGAGCAAAGAATCCTAGAGGATCAAACATCTTTGCCACGTGTTGGAGGACCTAGCGTTTCGTTACCTTCGTCCCGTCTACACTGACTGCTTTTGGAGAAACATGGTCTATTGCTGAATCCCAAATCAAACCTAACACTTTCGTCTGGATTCCCTGCACTCGATCTTCTTCAGGCAGTTTAGAGTTGAAGTTAGAGTTGTTCGATATCCATTCTCGGATATTCATGAAAGCTTTGTTGAACAGCGATTTGGACTCTTTGTAGAGGCTATTCATTTCGTTTAGATTGTTTGCACTGAAGAAGATGTTGTCCATATATATGTTCCCTAGTATATTCTTTGAAACTATCCCTGGATTAGACTTTAGGTGGTAGTTTATGGTGGCTAAAAGAAGAACAGGCGACGCCACAATCCCAACAGGTACTCTTGTAAAGCGGTATATCTCAATGTTTTCCTGACTCGGTGGCTTAAGTGAGTCTTTGAGCCATAGAAATCTCGTGCAATCTCTATCTTGAGGCTGCAATCCTACTTGGAGAAAAGCCTTTTCAATGTCTGCTACAGCTGCTACCGCTGGGAGACGGAAGCGGAGTAGTAGTCCGACTAAGTCTTCCATGTAGTTTGGACCCGTGTAAATTAAATCGTTGAGGCATCGTCCGTCGGAAGTTTTGGCGCTCGCATCATAGACAATGCGAACTTTAGTTGTAGCGTTGCATGTTCTTATGACTGGAAAATGAGAAATGTAGTGAGACAGTCTAGCCCCAGGTGCCTTGGATATGACTTTCTCAATGATGCCCTGGTTCTTTTGATAGTCAAAGATGTCATTGTAGGCTTTTAGACTGTTTGTTTGATCCGAGGAAAACTGTAGGGTTTTTAGTGTTGTGTGGAGTCTTCGAACAGTAGTACTATAGTTGCATGGAAGTGTCGGTTTTCCCTCTTTCCACGGCCAGCAAACCTGGTAGCGGGAATCTCTGAATTGAATAGTTTCTTCAAACTTGGCTTCTATTTGGTTTTTCTGAAGTGACTGATTTGGATCTCCGTTCTTCGAAATCCCTATGGCATCTGACTTCCATAGGTTAGTGATATCCTCATCAGTTGTAGCGCAAAAGGTTTGGATCTGTTTTATTGAGGTATTCTTCTCCGTGGAATAGTTGCCAGACAAAATCGTCCCTAAGGGTGTGTAGTAGATTGCCATGTTATCCCCTATGGGTATGACCTTTGTTGTGGCTTGTGGACCCATCAGCTTGTGCCAATAGTCCATGCCAATGATAACATCCATTGACACTGTCGTTTTGGAATTAGGCGGCATGTTTAGTAGCTTAGCTTTCTTGAGCATAGTTTTAGTAGAACTGTCGAAGTTATTAGGATAGAGTGGTAGTGGTGGAGCCATTGCTTTAACTGCGTAAGCAGTGATTGGCAACTCAAATCCATTTCTGCTTTGTATAGAAAATTGAACTAACTGAGCTTTAACGTTTTCGGTGTGGTCGCTGTTAAATCTTGCGGTATCTAGGATAACAGTTCGTATTGGTTCTGGATGGAGTTTTTCCATAGCGTTGGTGCTGATACAGGTTGTTCTTGAGCCTGAATCTAGGTAGACTTGTAGTTGCGTGGTGTACCCTGGTTTGCTGTTTTTCACTGTTGCTGAAAAACAGCACATCATAATTCCATCTTCATCTGCGTTAGCAACATGAATCTGTGTTGAATCAACAGATTCTGGGAATTCGTCGTTTGTCTCCGCTTCGTCCTGTGAGGCGGCGTGTTGGTAGATTTTGTTCTGGATTGTATTGTGTATCTTGATGCGAGTGCAGAGTGCTGAATTATGCGCCTTCCCTTTGCAGTGGAAGCAAACTTTGTTTTTCTTGCAGGTTTTTAAACCATGATCGGTTGCCAAACATTTAAAACAGTGTCTGTTGTTTTTGGCTATTTCATATCTTTGCTTTGGGTCGCTTATTGTTTTGCAAGAGTCGCTGTAGTGGTTGGTTTTCTTGCAGAAAATGCATTGTCGTTTTTGCGTTTGTTGTGCACTGGATTGATACAGTGCTGCTGTAGGCGTTAAGTCAGAAACTTCTTCATAAGAAGCTTCTGCCTTAAGCTTATCACGCTTCTTCATTTCTGTAGGCATGCATTTTCTTATTTTAGTTAGGTTTCTAACCAAAGTATCAACAGTCCAGGTTGCGATCTCTTCAAATTTTATAATAGCTATTTCATGCACTTTCTGATATAGGGAATCCGGTAGTTTCTTTATAAGTGTGGGTACATATCCCTTCAGAGTGTTCTCTTCAACTCCTAGACGTTGCAAGGTAGTAGAGAGGGCTCGAATCTCGTCTATGAATTTTACAAAGTTAGACAGATTCTCCTTCACACGTTGTAGTCCGTTCAGGGTTTCCCAAGTAACGGATAAAATCACATTCTTATCTCCATAGGTATCTTTTAAAATTCTTACCGCCTCATCATACTTGTTACCTTCAAGACCCAATCCCTTGATCTTGTCCAAAGCTGGTGCTTTCAGCGTTTGGTATAGGTAATCTAGTTTCTGCTTGCTTTGGAGGCCCGGTTGGGAATGAACGTTAATGTCAAATGAGTCCCAGTAGTTTGGCCACTCCAGAACATTTCCCCCGAATGTAGGTAAATGGATCTTCGGGAGCAGAGCCAAGTTCCCGGGTCTAGCGGACTGTCCGGGGTTGGGATTGGGAGCTAGGTCTTGTGATGGGCCGGGAGCGGGGTCGCTTCCACTTCGCGATCTTAGAAGCAGTTCCAATTCGCGACGTCTTTCCGCTCTTTCTTGATCTCTTTCTTGACGAGCAATTTCCCGTTCCTGCTGAATGAGTTCAAGCTGCCTTTCCTCCCAGCGTTGTGGTTGGAGACGTTCTACCTTCCGGACCTCCTTATCCTGCTGGAGTTGGGTCATCATCAGTTTCATCATTTCCAGGACGGCAGTAGTCGGACTAGGTTCTGAGGGGGCTGATTCTGCGTTTCTTTCAGCAATCGGATGGGAGGGTTGGACTGGGATATTGTTGCGGAGGTGGGTTGAGGTACCAGGTTGCCGAAAGTTAGAGTTGACTGCAAAAGCCAAAGGATTGCAACCTAGCTTGAGCAAAGCGTCTTTGGCAAGAATGTTGCCGTTCAGAAGCTGTTGAGGTAGTGTAATGGCAGAACAGTCATTACATTGCCAAGGGAATTCATGTTTCTGGAGATATTTGAAAAGTCCGGGCGTTAGAAGATTTGGCATCACAGAGTTGATGCATGTGGAGCACCACCACTGTGAACAGTTATCACAGAGAAGGTCTTCTGGGGTGGCCTGATTGCATTTCTTACAGGGGTTATCGTTGGACATCCCGGTAGGTAATAGTGATAGCGTGAATAGCAGATAGGTCACAGCTCTGCTACCATATGTTTGTAGCATCTAGCTAAGACCAACTTTAGGAACACCGTTGTCATATCAAACTTCAAAAGTTACAGATGACGTGACCGTAATGATAAAAGTAACAAAGTTATTCTATTTTAAGAGGTTTCCAGCATGTTAAAGTTATGTAACCGATCTTTGCTTCTTGTTGTTTGATCTAAGTTTCTTTACAAAAATCGCCTAAGTCCCCACCCCACCCCACCACAGCACTCCACAGCCACTTTGAGCATGCAGTTCTATGACAAAAGTTGCTCAGCTCGCTTAGGGCTTTCATTTGGTACCAAATTTGACCACTTTTGAAAAATTTCATTTTTGACCGAAAATCGCCTAAGTCCCCACCCCACCCCACCACAGCACTCCACAGCCACTTTGAGCATGCAGTTCTATGACAAAAGTTGCTCAGCTCGCTTAGGGCTTTCATTTGGTACCAAATTTGACCACTTTTGAAATTTTTCATTTTTGACCCCATGACCTCCCACCGACCTGACCCTCCAGATGGCAAAGTTGAACCAGCACAGCAAGATGGGTGGGTCAGACGGCAAAATGGATGCCAGGAATGAGCTGGGCGCACCAGAAAACCCCTATAGACAATGCTTTGAGAGGCTATGTACAGTCCTATAGGATGTTCCCGGAAGTCGGTACCGACCGGACCCTCCAGACGGCAAAGTGGAACCAGCACAGCAAGATCAGACGGCAAAACGGACACCGGGAATGAGCTGGGCGCACCAGAAAACCCCTATAGACAAAGTTTGGAGAGGCTTTGTAAAGCCTACTATGGACCTCCGGGAAGCGGTTACCGACTAATTAATTTAAAGTTAATTTTTTCCGGCTCCGGGAGGCATAAAAACTAGCTTATTTTCTTATTTTTGATTTGTACTACAAGAATATATATGGGTTTCATAGGCAATAATTTTTCTATCTGTAGTTATTCAAGCTACAAAACCCCCTTATGAGACATCAAAAGCGAGAAACCGGAAAAAACATCACTCTCGTAAGCGATGTTTGGCAAAACTTTTTAACGGAAAGTGGTACAGGGATGAAACTTCAGGAACATACTAAACTCGACACGTACAATTTTCTGCGCACATAATCTGAGTAGGAATCTGCGCAGCTGCTGCGCAGCCTTGTTTTACACGGTCATTCGACATTTTCACTCATATTATAGGGGTCGCTCCCGCGACCCCTATGATACCCAAAAGGCGAAACCTGGCCAGTCTCGGCCTTGCCGAAACTTTGGTCTCGCCCACTTTGGTTTTGGAGGAGCTCTCCACGCCGTGTAGTGGTGCATTTCTTTTGGAAATATGGATAAAATGAAGTGGAATCAAGATTTTTCGGTTCGGTTTACGCAATTTACTGTGCACGCGCTCTGGAGATTTAAAAATTCTACAAATTCCAAAAAATATCTGACTTCTACATAGCAGCCCCCTCCAATAGTGCCACAGTGAAAGCCAACATATTATCAGTGATACATACATAGCATACTAGATTTGATTACTGTATGTTGAAAAGAATATATATACTTAATTTACGGTGAAATTTTGTCGATTTCAAAATAATTTTCAACTGTTTGACCAAATCAGGATTGTTTTGCAACGAATGTTGACTGTAACTAGGATGGTCCTCCTCCGGCCAAGAGGTGGAGATATCTTTTACATGGTAACAAATCACCATGTGTAGAGTACGTATTTATGTAGGGGCGCGATAGCCACAAAGGTGGTTCGAACCTCGCAGGCCACAAAGTTTTCCCGACTCTAGCCAATCCAGCTATCCATCCTTAATTGGTAGGTAAATGAGTACCACTGCGGTGGGAAAGGTAACAGGAGTCTGTGTAGAAGGGCCGACCCCATTCCACGGATGCAGAGTCAACATTTATACAATGAAAATAAGACCAGAGGCTTGAGATTTTGTATTTCCATATTGCACGTTTTCGCCCGTGCAATTTTAAAATTGCACGATAAGTCCATGCAATTTAAAAATTGCACTCTTTTCAATATTGCACGTAACACGTATATACGTATATATAAATATAAACAAAGGCCACAACGCACCAGTATCCATGGGCTCTGTTTTTTCATCAGATGTATCTCCTGTAGTCATTATACTTAATTAAATAAACATCATTCACTGCAGCAAATAGGTAAGTGTATGCAACGTACAAATATATAGCGCGGAGAGAAAAAGCCCAGTCAGTGTGATTCACAGCTACATCGAATTTTAATAGCTATCTTAAAGAGCGTCCAAAATTACCCTCAAGGTGTATCAGTGCTATTTTTGCTCAAAAAAGTGCGTAATGACACACTTTTTTTCTGAAATGAGCAAAAAAAGTTTGGGCTTGTGCGCACGCGTGCGCAATTTCTCTAGCGGAACAAGAGAAAATTAATGAAAATTAGTTGTTCTAAGTGCTCAGAAAAATTGCTTTTGGCTCTCAATTTCACAAAAATCTCTAATTTTTTCCTGGGGGCACCTCCGACGCCAGACCCCCGTGCTTACTTTTATACAACTGCTATAACGCTAGTTATGACCAAACATTCACTAAACATGCCTACATTAATATACAAACACCCGTAGTAGGCCGTGTTCTAATGTATGAGCTAATCTAGCTTGTGTATGTATATTATGTGCAACTCGAATGGCATATATATCTATATATATATATATATATATATATATATATATATATATATATATATATATATATATATATAATATGTAATATATGGGTGTAAAAGGCTCAGTGCGGCCCTTGGAGACCCGTTCGAGCTCCGTGCCAGCTAAATACTCAACGAAACTGGACAATTTTGGATATTTTGGTATCGTTGGAATCTACACGACGAGTACTACAAGTAGCAAAAAAGTTTTGGTCAAAATTTCCAACTTTGAAAATTTTCGCTTCCGGGCAAGTTAGGTCCGTTTGTTTTTTTCCGTGTAAGTCACGCTTGGAAAAATGCAATTTTCTGTCGCAGTGTTAGAACGATCTGGGCATTTTCAGCAGGTGAAGTTTGGTTTTTCTGAACGTATATACCCCGAAAGTGAACCTTTTTGATATTTTTTCTAATAATTCTAAAATAATTATCAATTTCTGTATTTATCACTGTTAAGTTCGAAATAATATATTCTCCTATGCAATTAGGATTAGCATTTCTATTACAAAATATTATTTAAACAGTGATTCAAAATTACAGAGCACAATTGTTAGTTTTTAATTTTTGAGAAAGTTCTCCCATGTTATATATATATACATATATACGTATATATATACGTATATATATGTATATATATATATATATATATATATATATATAATATGTATATAGGTGTAAAAGGTCCAGTGCAACCCTTGGAGACCCGTTCGAGCTCCGTGCCAGCTAAATACTCAACGAAACTGGACAATTTTGGTATCGTTGGAATCTACACGACGACTACTACAAGTAGCAAAAAAGTTTTGGTCAAAATTTCCAACTTTGAAAATTTTCGCTTCCGGGCAAGTTAGGTCCGTTTGTTTTTTTTCCGTGTAAGTCACGCTTGGAAAAATGCAATTTCCTGTCGCAGTGTTAGAACGATCTGGGCATTTTGAGCAGGTGAAGTTTGGTTTTTCTGAACGTATATACCCCGAAAGTGAACCTTTTTGATATTTTTTCGCTGCCCCGCCCGGCCGGGCACGTGTACGGCCGGCCAAAAGTGGACTTGGCGCTAAAATGGCCAAAAATGGCCAATTTTTTGTCAAAGCTACAGGACTCAGGGAAGACGCTAGAGAGACATGGTTTGTTGCATAAGGATCTACGGAAGGGTTTATATGTCCTAACGAGGGCGATTTTTGATATCTGTCCAGGATCGTTCAGGCGGCCGGCCCAAAGTTGGTCCGGCCAAATGGCCATATTGGAAAAATTCGGCATACAGATTGTTTAGGACATGACAAACTATTATAGATACGTTTTGTATACTTATTACGATGTTACTATGTGGTTGCGCTGTAGTGGAGTGCTGCAGAAGTACAGCACAGCCTATAACTAACTACAGTTAAGTTGCAATCGTCCGAAATTTTGCACACTAGTGCGGCGACATTACAAATCGTACCGTATGAGTTTCCTTCACCGAC
>JASAND010005190.1:0-55395 GCA_030248195.1 Trissonchulus latispiculum
TGGTTTCAAAATATAATATTTGGAGACAAAGCTGTTGCGACCAGAAAGAAAGCTGGACTAGGGCTGTTTTGATCGACTTTTTCAGAACTTGATTTTTGATTTCTGATATAAAGCCGAAATTTCGATTTTTGATGCAGGTGCCAATCGTCACAATTTTGATTTTTGATTTTTGATGTGCATTCAAATTTCAATTATTATTTTCAATATTCAAATTATTTTTGATTTTATTTTGATTTTTGATTCAACGTAAAAATTTAACGACAAAATCACTGCTTAAGTTAAAACACCTTGCAGCAGCTTCTGTTTAGTTTTATCTTAAGACCCACAACTCTTATTAAACTTTAGCTCACACTGAGATAGCAAAAAGCTGGTTTGAAAAACAAATTTGCGTGCTCAGCATCTCCGAAGGCACCCAGGATTCAAATTTTTTAACTGATGGATTTAACTAACAGCAGCAGGACCCAGTATTGGGTAGACATCAGCTAAGTTCTCATTGGATAACAAAATTATAGCTAGAATGTTACTGACTCCAAAAAACTAATTCCGGAATTGCAGATCATTAGTAGGTTTTCGCACAATAGATAACACACTTGGGCGGAGAGTCAGTCCTAAAAAGCCTAGTGATTGAAACAATATAACGCGCATGATACCTACAACATGTGTATAACAAACTATGAAATATATACAAAGAATTTTTCTGTAAGAAATAGGGATCTATGTGTCCCCCAAGACTTTCAGGTTGAAGTAGGTAGATGTAGGGTTGCTTGCTTCGATAGCAAAATTGCGGAGCCTGGACAGGGTCGGCCGGGCCTTTCCAGACTCTGTGGGTGAAGCCCGGCCCCAAGCCCCGGCCCCGTTACATGGACATACGAAGACTTTGACCTTTCAACAAAACGTTTCGGGTTCTGACATAATCTCCAAACCTAAAATCTAAAATTTCTGTATGATTGCGTCTATTCTATATTCTGTGAAGTCTATTCTATTCTATTTTAAAGTTTAATATGGATAATGCGAGATTTTTCGTCTTCATCTGCAGCTTAAGACAGGAGAAGCTTCAGAGTTTATCCATCCCCTAATGAGCTTTCCTAATCATTATTTTCACACTTCTCTTACAATGGCACAAAATTATGAGTTCCGAAGACCTCTCGCTGTGACCTGCCTGAACTCTAGTAGTCGACCATTAGAAGTAAAATGTTTGAGTGTTTTATGTAACAGTAGCATGAATTACTGGAGGTTGTTCCGTTACGTTCATTCCCGTTCTTTAATTCAAGACACAAATACCCTCTTTTTTCGGATACAGCATGTTGTTACAACACACTTTATGAGATGGGTTTTAGCACCGAATTTTTAACTCCCAGCTCTAACCGTACAATCATCGAAATTGAGAACCATTCTAAAGATCAGAAAGGCATATGGTCAACTCAGAAAATTATAATTCGAAAATTAGCATTAGTTTAGCATAATTAGTAGATGAAACGTTTACAAAATTTAAACAGAGGATAAAAATGTTAGACATTAACAATTGAGTTTCTGTCATTTTTCAAGCTTTTAAGGCTTTTGTTTAATCTTCCTCCTGGCTTTTGGTGCAAGCTGAGTTAAGTCTGATCAGTAAACCAGTCCAGATTAGCACAGCCTGAAATGTTCCTAACGTTTACTTGGTTATACTATAACTTGATACAAAAGATACTGGAACTAATCTGATGACAAAGATTATTTCTTTCTATTTATATCTTCAAACACCACATTTCCTTCTTTCTAAGCTTGACTGTCCTTAATCCGGACGGAGAAAGCCCCGATCGGATCCTGGCAAAAATGCCAAGGGACGCCGTCGTTCACTTAGTGGAAAACGGCGCGGGGGCCTGGGAAAGTTAAGATCGGGGGCGGTTGAGGGGCGGGTTGATGATCGGTATCGTCATCGGAAGGGAATACCAAAATATTTGGTTCTGGGACTTGATAAAAAGGTACATCGGGAACGGCAGTCCAGCGCTGATGTAGTTGGTTGTAATGGCGCTTCCACGTTTCCCCCTTCACTTTAACTTCATAAGAAACAGCAACAGCTTCCAGACGCTTTGCTATTTCTCCTTCCACCTACTTCGTCTTACCCGGACGGAATGGTTTTACCCATACCTTGCTTGCAACCGGATAAACTTTAATTTTCGCAGAACTTGGTTCTCGCTTTAGTGGTTTATCAGTCCATAGGTTAAGATCATTCCGCAAGTTTTGCAGGCATAGCATTTTACAAGGAGGTTGACCTGTACCGGAGTGAGGAGTCATCCGATACTGCAGAATGAATTTTCAGCTTGTCCATTGCTTTGAGGATTATACGGGGCAGTTCGAAGATGAATGATTGCTTTATCCTTCAGGAATTTAGAAAAGTCGTGGGAAATAAATGTAGGTCCGTTATCTGACACCAGGGTTTCAGGATATCCGTGCTGCGCAAAGATTTCTGCCAATTCCGCAATCGTAGATTTAGTGGTTATGTTTGGCATGATCTTTACTTCGGGCCATTTGGAGAAGAAATCTATTATAATAAGCCACATTTTTCCTAAGAATGGACCTGCAAAATCTATATGAATCCTTTGCCATGGTCGAGCTGATGCCACCATTGGGTGCGAAACTTTTGGCGTATCATCTCTGTAGCTTTGACAAATACGACATACTTTCACCGTTCTTTAGATATCTTTATCCAAGCTGGGCCACCATACATAGGACCTGGCCAAATCTTTCATCCGGACCATACCCGGATGTGTTGAATGCAGTAGTTCTAAAACTTTAGGCTGAAATGCAGCAGGAATTACAGCTCTGGAATTCCAGGAAAGGATCCCTTTATTTTCTGAGAGTTCTATTCTTTTAAGCCAAAACGGTTTGAAAGTGGATCCTTTTCTTTATCCCACTTAGACTGGAGCCGGAAGCCGACCTGGCGCAAAAGTGGACCTTGCTGTGTCGCATCAGCTACCTTCTTGGTATCCAAACCTACCATGTTCAGAGTTTCTTCAGCTAGCACGTTCACTTCCTGCAATAGGGAACTTTCGGTTTCGGTTTGAGGAAGAGATAGTCTCGATAGGACATCCGCATTACCATGCGCGGTGGTGGATCGGTATTCTATCTCATAAATTTAAGCCCATTAAAATTATGGCCCACCGCTGCAATCGACTTGCTGTCATTTGGGGAATCTTTTTGTGCAGATGCAGCAGGGAAAGCAAGAGTTTATGATCCTTGACGAGCTTAAACTTCCTGCCACCCAAATATTTGTGAAGTTTCTTTACGCCCCGCACAATGGCTAAGGCTTCCTTTTCAATTTGGGAATTGTCTTTCCCTGCCTTGTTTAAGATACGAGAAACAAACATCACTGGTTTTTCTTCATTTTCCGACAGCTGGGACAGCACTGCACCAATTCCCACATTAGATGCATCGCAGTCTAGTTTCAAAGGCTTGTGAGGATCACAATGTATTAGCATGCTTTTGTCAGATCTAGCACTCTTCAGTTTTCCAAATGACTCCTGTTGTAATTTTCCCCACGTCCACTTAGCATTTTTATGACGTAAATTGTTGAGTGGTTTAGCAGTGGTCGCCATGTCAGCAACGATCGGTCTACTGTGAAATTTAAAGTTTCGACTGAAATTTGGTTGAAAAGATTACAGATTCGCGATGGGTGTGTGAAAATGAAATCCCTAATTCAGTTTTAAAAGAACTCAAGGATAACAATCTTTATTCAATGCTAAAATACCATATTTCAAAACATAAGTAAAAAGGGACAGTGTACCGTAACCATTACCCCCCCCCCCAACCCCCTGAACAAACCATTACTCTGGATAAGGCTTGATGATGGTGATAGCTTTCGGTGGCTTCCAACTTCGAGATCGAAAAGTGAAAAGTGACCGACTATTCCGAAAATTTCCCCCTTTTTATAGTCAAACTAATTTGCATTTTGTACGAATTTGGATTTTCAAGATAGCTAAAAGGCGAAGCCAAAGAATTTACTCAGAAGAAAGCTAGCTAAATTTCGAAGCCAATGGTTTTACACAACAGTAACAAAAAATAAATTGTAGATAATTTCGCTAAATTCTACTACGCTGCTGCACATATTCCCACAAATACCCCCTCTTTTGAAGCCGCCGGCCCCCGCGCGGCACCAGTCAAGAACTTGGCAGGATAAAATTAAAGTTACTTAGCTAAAATTGGTGATAAAACAAACTGTTTCAGCAAGAAATACGGATAAAAGTGGGGACTCCCCACTGTGGGAACCTACCCACTGGCAGACTACGGTGTCCGGCATGACCTTCGTACCCGAACTCGGATAAAACTAGCGCGTCTTGCCACCGCACCAGAATTCAAGATAACCTAACTATTTTCACGTGACTGAAACCGCGCGAGAGCAGGAGCATCCCGAGAGGAGGTACAAGAGAACATAGCACAACTTCGTAGCCGAATTTTCCCACCCTCCTTACTAGGAAAACCATTTCTAACAGATATTCCTATTGAGTACCCCCTATGTTGTGTATTTATCAGTACAAGCTACGAGCTGTTAAAAAATTCCCAATCACTCCAATATGAAATTAATACCAGAAAAAAGACAGCAAATAAAGCACAGGGATTACAGTCACAGTTAAAGCAACACACAAACAAAAACCGGTCCTAGTGTCTCTAGGAGCGCCGAGGAGGGGATCCAACATCAGGTGCCAGTAGCATCACCACGGTCAGAACACTCCAAAAGAAACAAGTCCAGGCACCATAGACAAAGACAGCGGGCAAAAACCAGCCCAAGAAATGTCCAATCACAGACGGTTCCGGAAGGGGTCAGTCCGGAGCGAGCTCAACCCAGAACCGAGGGCAAGACTGCCCAGACCAGATGGCTTCTGACTGCGAAAACAGCCACAAGTCAAAGAAAAGTCCAAAAGGACCCAAGCACCGGGGCAGAAGACTACCCAATCGAAAGAACCCAAGGGTCCAAACCCAAACCAAGGCATCGAAGACGCCCGACAGAGCATCAGCACAAGCACCAGAGGCGAGAGATACGACAGCCAAAAGGCGCCACCAAGACAGTCGATGCCCAGGACTGCCGACCAGACCAGAACAGGTGGAGGCTGACCCCAAACATCCAATACTGACACCGTCACAAGCAGGGGGGCACTCCTAGGCACAGCAAGAAGAGGGGGCCGGGTTGGACCAGCACAACCAAACAAACAACCAACCTAGAACACACAAGGAAAAGGATTAAGACATGGATTATGCATAGACAAAAAACAAAAATGCAACATGATGTAGAAAAAACATGGCCCAACTGTACCCGCTCATTAAAAGTGAACGTATTAAAATATGCGAATAAAACTAGTAAGTGGTAAAGTTAAAAAGCAAAACATTTTTAGAGGCTAAAGCCGAGGGAGAGCCGAGGCAACCGGAGCCTAGACACCGGGCGGTCTATCCTAAAGGGTGTCAGACTCCGTGCCCCGGACCCAACGGAGCAACTACTGTTCTGCCCACGCACACCGGTCGGTCTATCCTAAAAGGTGCCGCGAGCTGAACTCATGCACCTAAGTCTCGAGTAGATCCAAATTTAATAAATCACCAATTTAAAGTTTTGAAAACAAAATGATTTCATTCATTTTAGTCGAAACTAAACTACCTCACCCGGTTAAATGCCATCCAGAATCATCCCCATTGACATTAAGAATCTCAAAAAATAAAAACAATGTGCAAGGTGCAAGAATTTTAAAAAGTGCAGAATTTTGATGACGAAAAAGGTTTTCTAACAAAAACTAGATTCAGAACAATACTGAGGGTTTACCCCCTCTTTTGAAAATTTAGGTATACAATGACTTTTTAAATTGAAATTTCATTGTTTGGCTTGACCAGGGGTCAACTGGTCAAGCCAAAATTTTTGGGGACCCAAACCACAGAGTAAAGGTTGCAATAAACAATTTTAAACCCTGGATTCCAAGACTACCCATTGTACACGGTCGCCATGTCAGCAACGATCGGTCTTCTGTGAAATTTAAAGTTTCGACTAAAATTTGGTTGAAACGATTGCAGATTCGTGATGGGTGAGTGAAAATGAAATCCCTAATTCAGTTTTAAAAGAACTCAAGGATAACAATCTTTATTCAACGCTAAAATACCATATTTCAAAACATAAATAAAAAGGAACCGTGTACCGTAATCATTACCCCCCAACCCCCCGAACCAACCTTTACTCTGGATAAGGCTTGATGATGGTGATAGCTTTCGGTGGCTTCTAACTTCGAGATCGAAAAGTGAAAAGTGACCGACTATTCCGAAAATTTCCCCCTTTTTATAGTCAAAACTAATTTGCATATTGTACGAATTTGGATTTTCAAGATAGCTAAAAGGCGAAGCCAAAGAATTTACTCAGAAGAAAGCTAGCTAAATTTCGAAGCCAATGGCTTTACACAACAATAACAATAAATAAATTGTAGATAATTTAGCTAAATTCTACTACGCTGCTGCGTATATTCGCACACTACTGTAGTAGTTGATGCCTCCTAAAAAGCTTTCCAGTTCTTTGAGATTCTTGGGTTCAGGCATCTTCTGAATGGCCTCTACCTTTTCTGCTGCAGATGAATGCCAAACTTATCGATGCGGTATCCCAAGTAGTCCACGGAATCTCCAAAGAAAGAACATTTCGCTAATTGGCCCTTGAATCCTTTACTACTATGCCGTGATAAGACTTTTTTTAGCCGATCTAGATGCTCCTTCATGTCTTTCCCGGTGTTCAAAATATTGTCAAGGTATCATACTACCCCAGGAATTCCTTGCAGAACTTTATCCATTAGGCTTTGGAAAATGGCAGGGCTCGCGGAGATTCCAAACGGAAGTCGTACCCAACGATATAAGCCTTTAATGGTATTCATAGTTGCTAGATTCTTGGATTTGTCATCCAGCATAATCTGATTGTAGGCTTGTGATGGGTCAAGTTTCGTAAGTTTTTGGCCGTTTATCATAGCCTGAAAACACTCATCGGGATTTGGAAGAGGGTGCCAGTCGACTTTCAGGGCAGGGTTCAAAGTTAGTTTGTAATCCCCACAAATTCGAATGTCCCCGTCAGGTTTTGGGACGTTTACCGTAGGAGTCGCCCAATCGCTGCTGGGAACCTTTTCCAACTGGTCGTCTTTTTCCATCCTATCCAAAACTGACGAAATCTTGTCTTTATAGGCGAAGGGAACGGGCCTGGGCTTGAAAAACGTGGGAGACATTCCTTCTTTCAAGGACAGGTGTGCCTGGTAGTCATTGACTAACCCAAGACCCTCCTTGAAAAAGGTCTCCTTGAACTCTGTTAACAACGAAGTTAGCTCCGCGAGAACTTTGGACTTGGCCAAGCTAACTGGGTGTGCCTCGGAAACTTTGCTCAACTCTCTTGTCCACCTTGAGCCAAATATTTTTAGAATCCAATTCCGCCCTAGTAGAACAGGACACGATCGGGTACCAACATTAAGCTTTCAGAAAATAACATGTACCTTGATATCTGACTTTGAGTTTTGACTCACCAATTAAAGGTAATACATGGCCAGTTGCAGATTTCAATTTCTTTTCTGTAGGCTTAAGAATCATAGGAACTATTCCTTGAGGAATCACGGTGACGGCAGCTCCGGTGTGGAATTCCATTTTGATAGGTTTACCTTGTACACGGAGTTGAACTTCAAATTTTGGAACTTGAACATCTCTTTCATCGGAACAGTGATTCAGCTGCATCACATTGTCCAGGATGCTGGCCAATTCTTCTACGGATTCCCTTTCACTTAAAGCCTTAATTTCGGTATGGCAAACGTTTGCCAAATGACCTTCTTTTTGGCATTTATGACACTTTTGCTTTAAAAATAGACACTCATGTGGTCGATGATCAACGCGACCACATCGGTAGCACTTGCCAGGAAACTGTGATGGGGTAGCCGATGAACGTTGTCTGGACTGGGGATTGGGATTTCTTTTGTAAGCAGGTTTGAGGACATGGACTGATTGGGCTCCCGTGATTCGACTTGCATCGGAAGCAGCACTTTCCATGCTTTTAGCAATGCTAAAAGCCCTTTCTAAAGTTAAATCTCTTTCGGTTAAGAGTTTAGTTCGTACAGTGTCCCCCTTCAATCCACATACCAACTGATCCCTTGGGGCCTGATCAAGGACTTGCCCGAATTCACAGTATATACTTGGCCAATTTGCGTAAGCGAGCCAAAAAGCCCGACACAGTTTCATCCACCGCTTGCTTAGCCTGGTGAAATTGGTATCTCTCGGCAATTACAATAGGTCTTGGCTGTAGATAATTCTGAAGCATGTCCACCAGCTCTTGGAACCGTTCAGAGTTCGGTTTAGTGGGGCTGCATATGTCCTTTAACAGTTCGTAGGTTATAGGTCCAACGACGCTTAGCAAAATGGCAATTTGGGTTCGTTCTTCTCTAATGTTATTGGCAATAAAATATTCTTCCATTTGCTCGATATATGACTCCCACTGGATTAAATCGGAGTCGAAAGGGTCCAAACGCCCAAGCGTTCTTTCGACCATATTACTGTGAGCAAGAGTAGAAGCAGAATATACTGAATACTCGTTCCCACTGAAATGCTCCTAACGTATACTTGGTTATACTATAACTTGATACAAAAGATACTGGAACTAATCTGCTGACAAAGATTATTTCTTTCTATTTATATCCTCAAACACCACACAGCCATGAGACCAACTGTCTATACTCCGACAGTCTTATGCGTTATCCTGCCAAGTTTTTCATCTGACCAATTTTTGGTTAAGTAAAAAGCCTTGGCTAAACACAAATTAAAAGATTGACATTTTTATACTTCAAAATTCATTCCATTCCCTAGGTTCCACCTGTTACTATTTTATCTCAGAATGGGTTGTCGACTGGTCTTCTTGACAAATCCATCAAACTGTTGATATGTATTTCTAAAGTTTATAACGCTAAAGGTAGTAGTGAACGCAGACAGACGCGCCGGTTCATGCCATTTTAGCAGTTTATGTTAAACCCACTGTAGCGGATACGCGCGTGTGCACAGACGCGTGCATGCAAAGGCTAACATAGGCGCTTATCCTTGAGGTCGTCTCATCCACGTCGTTGAGGCTGGTATCAAGAGTGCATAATTGCACTAAGGAGAAGAGTAAACCACTAACGGCCAGGGCTCCTTTTCTTGGCATTGCGTAACGGTGCTCCGCTCCGCCCACAATACGCAAATGTGCTCCCGTTTGATGGGAGCAGTAGCAAAAAGGGGGACCCGTTTGGAGGGGAAGGTAGCCAAAAGGGTCCTGCCTTTGGTGGGGGGGCAGACGGGGGTCCTCTTTAAGGTAGCTCCAAGTCAGACTAAGATTGGCTAAATCTGACTAGCTGTTGGCGACCCCCCACCCAAACAGGGACCCTTTGCCTATCCCTTCCCCATCAAAAGAGGCCCCATTTTGGAAATAAACAGAAACTACCCTAATCCTTTGCTGCTTCCACAAAACGGGGGAACATTGTGGTCCGGTAATCGCTACGCAATGCAGTGAAGAGAAGTACCTAGTAATGGCTCTAGTGGCATATACAGTACAATGACACTCTTGATTCCAGCCTCAAGCAAGTGGACGCGCTTATGTTAGCCCTTTAACAGAGTTCTTGGCCGCAGAGTGGATCCGATCCGGCCGGCCAGCCGGCGGGTCGGCCGCCGGCCATCACCTGGCCGGCCGACCGGTCGAGGATCAGAAACAGCCGGTCGACCGGCTGTCCGGTCTCTTGAACCAGGACTATACGTGATATTATCTGTTATGCATAATCTTCATGAGTAACTATGCGTCAGTCAGTGCTGAACATTTAGCAAAATACATGAAAATATGGCAGAACTGGTACCGGCCAACCTGTTTTGACCGGTCGGCCGGCCGGCCTGTTTGACCCGGCCGGTCAGTCTGCATCCGGCCTGCCGAGTGGAAAAACCGGCCGGGCAACAACACTACTTTGCAAGCGTTTGTGCGCGCCAATCCGCTACAGTGCATTTCACATAAACATCGGTTGATGCACACTTGCTTTCATAGTTAGCTGGAGTTATAGCATCAATTTCGCTTTCGGAAACTGAGAATGAAATTGAGGCTCATACACAGACATGTGCAGGAGACGAAATTTGGAGGGGGCGCTAAACCGGCCAGATATTTTCTGTTTTTCGGGCAAAAAAGCGAGAAAACACGGTTTGTGAGGTGGGGGATCAACCCCTCCGAGGATAGGAGCCTCAAGCACACGTATGCTCAAATACGCTTTCTGGAATGATTTCTGAATGTGAGAGCAGCACGTTTCTGAACGGAGGAAGCTAAGCTGTCTCCTATTCATAACCCTACAACATCTTGATCCTTTCCCAAGTTCGCGATCACTTAGATTGGATTAGCTAGTTGTAGATCCTTGACGTAAATCAAGGAAATAAATGAATTTAGATCCTGGTCCAAAAAGAAGGAACATTAGCCACATCGTTTATGTTGCTGCTTACTGCTTATAATTCATCTCTTCTGTAAAATCAGTCATAATTTTTTGGACTGGAAGCACGACGGATGAAGACGGAATAAATTCCCTAGAATTCTTAAAGAAAGCCAATTTCCTGGTTTTTCTGTAAAGGCTTTCCAACGAACGGTTATGCTTATTATAGTCATTTAAGTTTTTGCTCAAGAGTTGACATACTTTAAAGTTATGTTCAAATGTAAATTGCTTTGGTGCGTTATATTGTTCTAATCGTTGATAACATTTTTAAATGCCAAAATTGGTGACAACTCTTCCTAAAATTATGAAAGCTCTAACAGAATTATTGCAAGTTCAGTTGGTTTTTAAAGCATTTCCTTGAAGACCTTCACATCTTAGTAATTTGATGAGCAAAGGAAATTTTAGGGACCCGAGGGGGAAAGTTGGACGTTCCCAAAGTTTTAACATTCCTGTCTCCATCTGTTTGACATCCAACTTTTAAAATCCTCCCAACCGACGCCCGGAGGAAAGAAGAAAGCTGGAAACTATTCACAGACTCTGTTGGGCAAAATTTTCCTAATCAAATGTGCAAACAAAGTCTTGACTTTATTTTGGAACACTGAAGTTCAAGCTTTCAGGCTCCCTGTTAATCTTTTCAGGTGACATCAGCCAGACAGATCTAGCCAAATTGTTCGGATGGTTTAATAACTTCATTCGTAATAACTGCATTCATAATAATGCAAGCATTCGATGCATTAAGCTTAATGTAATTGTAAAGAGTTTCAAGACAAAAACAAAATTTTTGATTCTAACAAGCCGCAGAACCAATGACTCCCAACTGTTTAGTAACATAGGTTGTGCTGCATGTTTTCAGATAATTTGTCATCTCAGTTTCGTGAGATAGAAGCATATAAAAGTTTTAATTAACATTTTACGACTGGTCTGTGACCATTTACTAGCTATTTATTAGTTAATCTGGCTAAATTAAAATGATGTTCTTTTTGAACATTTCCACGAAGAACATTTTCCAACACCAATTCGGGATCATTTGTTATCATTCCAATATATGTAGCATTAAAATTACTTAGTCACTAAACAGCAAGCTTTTCGAGATAAACTTTTACACGTCGCACAGCTCTCAACAAAAAAGCCCCGCCCGGCCCACTGTGGCCAACGATATATAAGAGCATCGACATTTGAAGTGTTTAGCATCAGCTATTTATGCAATCACAACAAATCTAACCGTACCAACATTAGTATCGTTAACAGTTTACATGATTGCACTACACTAATGTATTAGCATACGAGTAAGCAGGTAGAGGCATTTTTCGTTGCATTTCATAACGGGGATCAATTGATCTTTTCCCCCACCCCATCTACGTTGGTCAAATTCAATGACTTATTGCAAGATGTCAACCTGATAGCATGATTTATACATCGTTGGAATCATCGAGATGTGCTCTAGTTAATGGTGAAAAGCAGTTTGTCACATTTTTGCCAATGTAGTCTTTTAAGCTTAACCTTTTGACGCAGCAAGCAACAGCAAACTACTTTTTACACCATTAAATAGAGCACATCTCGAGCATTCCAACGATGTATCAGTCATGATCTAGGTGGTGATTGATGATATTTTTGGGTAGTTAATAATTGGGAGGAAAAGGAGTGAAGGGTGAGAGAAAAGGGGAATATATGAGGACCCTTTTCAGCGATGTGCAAATCAATCTTCTGACCAAACTTCTTTCAATGAAAAGTAAAAGGCTAATAAAGGTTAATAATAATTAGTTAATAACACTTGTAAATAAGAGATAAAAGCATGACGGCGGAGAATGGTTTTTGAAACTTTCTATACCACTACACTGACTTTAATGCGTACACTGTTGATACCGGATTACCGACGTTGTCTAAACTCGAACACCGCCCTGTAAGGGAAGCAGGCATAGGAAAGATTGTCCACCAGCTCTGGTAGAAGCGCTACAGCCCAATTAAACCATAATTATTTAATTACCTTGAGTAATCAGGAAAAGTTATTGCCTATTGGTTTGTCCCAGTTTATGAAAGAACAATACTGGCTGTTGTTTTAGCAACGAGATTACTGAGATTTAGTTTTACCAAGAGTCCATGATTTTCTTCTATATATTAGAAGAAGAGTAAGCCACTAGAGGGCTCCTCTTCTTGGCATTGCGTAACGGTGCTCCGACCACAATACGCGAATGTTCCCCCGTTTGGGGGGGGTCGACGAAACATACCCCCTCCCCGTTTGGTGGGGGGGGGTAGGCAACAGCCAATCAGATTGCAGAAACCCCCTCCCCGTTTGGTGGGGGGGGGGGTAGGCAGGCTGATTCTGGCTTTTGAAAAAGGGTCCCCGTTTGGGGGGGGGGGTCGACACAAGAGGTCCCCGTTTGGTGGGGGGGTATGCAAAAGGGGTCCCCGTTTGGGGGGGGGGTCACAAAAGGTGGTCCCCGTTTGGGGGGGGGGGTCGCCAACAGCCAAACCGACAGAGCGAAACTTAGCCTGCGTGAGCGACCCCCCCAAACGGGGACCCTTTTGCGAATAGAACAAAAACTACCGTAATCCTCTGCTCTACCCCCCCACCAAACGGAGGGGGGGTTTCTGCAATCTGATTGGCTGTTGGCTACCCCCCCACCAAACGGGGACCTCTTTTTGGCTACCCCCCCCACCAAACGGAGGGGGGGTATGCGATGTCGATTTGGTCGACCCCCCCCCAAACGGGGGAACTTTCGCGTATTGTGGTCGGAGCACCGTTACGCAATGCCAAGAAGAGAAGCCCTCTAGTGGCTTACTCTTCTTCTTAATAATAGTGCAATTATGCACTCTTGGTTTTACTTTACTGATGTTTCAGGGTGCTGGTAAAACCCAGCCCAGCCCCAGCCCCAGCCTCCAGCGCCGATGGGTAAAATCCAGCCCTCCAGCCTCCAGCCCTCCTAGGTAAAATCCAGCCCAGCCCCAAGGCTAAATCCCAGCCCCCATTTTCCAGCCCCAAGGGTAAAACACAGCCCCCATTTTCCAGCCAATGTGGTAAAGCCCAGCCCACATTTTCAGCCCCGTTTTCCAGCTCCTGGGGGTATTAGGTTTTTCCCAGCCAGCAGCTTGAAACGGCCCATATAAATTCCACTCATCTGGACCAGCTTCTGACAGCAAGCAGTGAATAGTGGGGTCCCGACCGGTACCTTAATTGTCCGGTTAGCCAAAATACAAGTTAAAATGTGAAATATTTGACACTTTCGAAGATTTTAAGGCTACAATTCGGCGAAACTGTCAAAAGCTGGCAATCCGGCCGGTGAAGGCACTTAAGCCCAGTTTACACCACCAAACTTTTGCCAAACCAAACTCTGACCAAGCGCAAGCTTGGTAAAAAAAATTTGTCCGTGTAAACGAACACCAAACCGCTCCAAACTTTGACCAAACTTCCACCAAACTGTCATACCGGGTTTGGTGTAGGACCAAACTTTTTGCAAACGTTTGGTGAAAACAGCCTATCAGATTGCAACACAGGACCATGGCAGGAGCAATATAAACTTCATCAATACGTTTTACTTCAGTTTTACTTTAGGGGAAAGAGAGGGGAAATCCCCTCCGCATCCGCCACACTTATGACTATGAGCAATTAAAATGATGGGTCTTAAAACGTAAAACGTCACAAACTGGCGCCTATTTTAAACGCTATCTGATTAGTTCCCTCCAAAAGTTGGCACCAGTTTGGCAAACGTTTGACAAACCAATGTTTGCTCTTATAAAAGGACAGTTTGCCAAACTGTTTTCACCAAACTTGAGTTTGGTCAGAGTTTGGTTTGGCGAAAGTTTGGTGGTGTAAACTGGGCTTTAGTTGGACCGGCCGGCCGGTCTACAGTGGGCCTGGGCCGGTTTCGCTTCACAGGGTCGTTGAATCACACTAGCACAGAAGTGTTTATGTCTTGTCTTGTGTGTTAAATATTTCATGTTTTAACTTGGATTTTGGCTAACCGGGGAAGTAAGGTACTGGTCGGGACCCCACTTATCTGTGCTTGCTATCAGGAACGGGTCCAGGTTGATGGAAATAATGCATGGACCAGGACATACTGCTGGCTGGGGTAAACATAACCCCCAGCCCCAGGTGCTGGAAAACAGGGGCTGGAAAACGTGGTCATGAAAAAGGGGGGCTGGTAAAAAGGGGCTGGGTTTTACCCTTGGGGCTGGGCCGGGGTTTACCCAATGGGGCTGGCAGTCGGGGCTGGACTTTAACCAAGGGGCTGAAGGCCGGAGGCTGGGTTTTACCCACCGGGGCTGGAGGCTGGGGCTGGGGGCTGGGCTGGCTTTTACCCACACCCATGTTTCATCGCTGGTTCTTATTCTTTCCTTCTTATTGTTTTTGTTTAGGCTTAACGATGCTGTATCAGTTATCAGTTTGGCAGAATATGTTGCAATTACATTGCTTATTGCCGCAATAAATATGAGCTTATTTGCCAAAATATCATGTCTAATAGCGGTGCTGGTCTTGAACGTGTCTTTAGGTAGGCCTTTATAATTATGTATAACTGTACATTATAACTAAGAGTGTGACCAGCGTGAACATCATTTGCACAATAAGGGTTAACCTCCCCTACAACTGGGCAACTGCGCTCAGTCTGTATAGTTTCATTTGAATAAACCATTTTACTACTTCTACTTTATGCAAAATTATGCTTATACAGTCTAATATTGAAATATTTTGCTATTTCAGTAATAACAGCACAGTGTTTCTGTTCCAATGCTAATTCCCCCTGCTCCAAAGAATATGTCTGTGAAGGTTCTTTGTGCCTTATTGGAATGAGTAAAGCAGGTAGTACGTTTTTATTTAGCATATGCTTTGCAAAAAGTCGTTCAAAAAATTTGGCGACTTATATTTTTACTTATTACATCGTGGGTGATCAGGTACAACATCAGGTCAACGATTGCGAGTACGGAGCCCGTCTAGACGAAATATTGAGGGAATCAACTCGTCGAAAAGATTGCATCTCCGCGCATAAGGGAATGCTTGCTCATGGAGCCAGCCCTTTCTCTGGATCGAGCTCTCGCCGTGGTAAAGCAAAATTCGGGCGAGTATTGGCAAAAGCTAAGGTATCACGACGAGGCTTTATCGGCTGCTGGAACGACCGTCCTTTAGTATTAGATGTATCCAGGCAGGTCATCCGCTACAGAATTAAACTGGATTCTGTGGTTGTCTAAACAAATTATCTGTGCAAATTATCAAACTGGTTAACTGCCAGATGCCGCTGACAATTACAGAAAAATCTAAATTAGCTCTGACAGGTTCAGAAGTTCAGTGAATACTAAGAAGCAGTTTACTATTTGGCTAGAAATTATTAGTTTGGTTAGCAAAGGAAACTTTATTTCTATTATGGTCAATGAGGTTAGGATCGGAGCTTTTTTGTCCTTATCAGCCAGCTTTCTGTAGGCACTAGGCACCGCTGGGTAAACTTGATTGAAATTGATCGATCACAGCATACAACCTCAGAGTTTCCAGATTCTCAGGTGGTTCCAAGATGCAAATGGTTTACTGACCGCTTAAAAAACCCTCTGAACGTAGAAAAATCAAATAGGTTTTGCATATTTATATCTGATCTCTAGGCTGCGCAATCACCGCTTAACAAAAGCCCGTAATTATTTTGTTAACAAGATGATTATTTCAATTACATCAAATAATTGCTGTTATAATTTGTTAATGTTTCAGGAATTCTTGTGAAGTCCTGCACTGATAATTTACAGACTCTGTCGCGTATCAAGATGCCTGTCTGTGTTGCTAGTTTGGGTCTCTGGGACCAACTTTGTGTCTGCCAGTCCACCTACTGTAACAGATTTGGAGCCTTTCGTCGGAACTTCTACCTCAGTGATAAGGCCAAGAGTTCCCTTAATCAAACTGAACTCAACGGCCTCGTACCTGGATTCAATAAATTGGCACCGAGTCCTTCTAAATCGAACGATGTTCCGCCGCCGCCCCCACAGTTCCCTCTTACCGCAGATGACATACCGAAAGAGAATCAGCCAGTTAGTCATCAGCAGTCGGCCAATCTCCCAATTTTGTTAATCGTTGTTCCCCTGGGGATGGGCGCCCTTGCAGTCAACTTTGTAGCCTTTAATTATTATTGTAAGCAGTGCTAAACATACCTATGAATGGTTCTGTTGATATATTAGTGAATGCCACATATTGCTCGTTAAGAATAACGACATAACCGGAAATTGGCGCGGCAAACCCCAAGGAATAGTTTTGTTGACATATTGACAGGGTTAGACGACATTGAACACCCATCGTAACTGTGAATTATCCATATTATGACTGTAGCTTTGAAGCATTGTTTTGTAGAGTCTAATTGTGCTGGCTTTAATCTATAATTGGTTCCGTCTAGATGATTGAATCATACAGAACCCAACTTTTAGGGTGACTACTGTACTTTCTTACAATATGTCGTGTACATTGAATCTTTATTTAAATAAATAATTTAAATAAAACGTCTTTCGCAAGCTTCAGAGTTGGACGTAGGTCGCAATTTTGTGACCCGCGGCCGCGGGCCGACCCGCGAACATATAGTCCGCGACCAAGTGAGCTTTTGTCAACCCACTTGACCCACTTGTTTTAATCTGGGCACTTCCGCATATTTAAATACCCGGTAGCATTTATTTACCAAAATTAATGCTCTAAAAACCTACAGAGCGAAATACGAGTATTAGAATTAGAAGTATTATTGCTGGAAGCTTGAAACAAAAATTTGGCGATATCAAAGTTAACGATACTAAAGTCTGACCAAAAATGTAGAAAGCGAAATTGTTTGCTTTATATCTCGTAACCGCTTCAAGATAACTGCCATAAATTATATATTTTCTGAACCGGAATGATGAGATCTTTCTTCTCGTGAAAAAATTTTTTTGAAATTTCCCGTGCGATTTCAAAGGGTGCCGCTTTTATATGTCCAGAAGGATTGGTAAACGCTACAACCACGATTTTTTCAGGAAACTTTTCCCCTTGTCCGAATGTCCTACACACCAAATTTCAGCTTTCTTGGTTGAAAATTGCGTGAGTTATTCCATTTTTTAGATTTTCAAAATCCTTTGATCTTTGCCGCTTTTTCGACTTTGACTGGTTGTTACTCGTCACTCGCTCAACGAAAAAATTTTTTGATTGGATTTTCAGGACCGCCTGGGTGTCCGTTTTCATCTGATATACGTGGTATTTCAAAATTTGAAAGTCGACTTTTTCGAAAAATACCACTTTTTGACCCAAAATTTCGGCAAAGCGAATCCAGCAAAAGTGAATAAAAATAACATAATCATAAAGTTCATTATGAGCTGAATCCAACGATATAAAGTTTTCGTGGCTACGACTTATATTGCGCCAGCAATGAATTTTTAAACATTTTCCTTATTTCAGCTGGTTTTTGCTAGTTTACGCTGGTTCAGGTAAATCTAGGTGGCAACATCAAAGGAAGCCAAAAACCAGCTTGAAATAAGGGAAATGTTTAAAAATTCATTGCTGGCGCAATATAAGTCCTAGCCACGAAAACTTTATATCGTTGGATTCAGCTCATAATGAACCTTATGATTATGTTATTTTTATTCACTTTTGCTGGATTCGCTTTGCCGAAATTTTGGGTCAAAAAGTGGTATTTTTCGAAAAAATCGACTTTCAAATTTTGAAATACCACGTATATCAGATGAAAGCGGACACCCATGCGGTCCTGAAAATCCAATCAAAAAATTTTTCGTTGAGCGAGTGGCGAGTAACAACCAGTCAAAGTCGAAAAAGCGGCAAAGATCAAAGGATTTTGAAAATCTAAAAAATGGAATAACTCACGCAATTTTCAACCAAAAAAGCTGAAATTTGGTGTGTAGGACATTCGGACAAGGGGAAAATTTTCCTGAAAAAATCGTGGTTGTAGCATTTACCAATCCTTCTGGACATATAAAAGCGGCACCCTTTGAAATCGCACGGGAAATTTCAAAAAACTTTTTCACTAGAAGAAAGATCTCATCATTCCGGTTCAGAAAATATATAATTTATGCCAGTTATCTTGAAGCGTTTACGAGATATAAAGCAAACAATTTCGCTTTCTACATTTTTTGGTCAGACTTTAGCTTTCGTCTTCGATTTTGCTATTCTTTATCATGATATGATATCGCAAACGTGCTAGATGAACTGGGGACTCAATCGGCCAGTAAAGTCAATGTGATAACGATAGCTTACTCAAACCAAAACGGTTCGAAACGTTCAATAGCTCATTTTGTAGCTATGTACTATATCTGAAACTTGTCTGAATTTTTTTCAAAATTCAGTTTCTAACTTTTGCAGTATATAATCGTTTCTATGAGGCAACACCAAAATTAGTCAAAATGCAGCATTTCCAAAATTTTTCGAGCTTTACAAATGTGCACAGTATTACATCAATCGATAGCTTTCTCAATTTCGAATAACTTTTCCTCTTTGCACAAACGTCCATTTTCCAGCTATTTAAAGTGGTCGGTCAAAAACCGTATCTTCGAAATTCTTTAAATTCGGTGCTTTTGTGGCTGCCCCAATGAAACGATTACTGCTAAACTAAAAGTTAGCAACAAAATTTTTAAAAAGGTTTTAGATATAGTATGTAGCTGAAAAATGAGCTATCGAAAATTGGAACCGTTTTAATTGGAGTAAGTTATCGTTGTCAGAGGCAAAAAATCAATAGGAATTGGAAATTTAAAATGACTGTAACTACTATTCTTGAACGAAATCGACTCAAATTTCAATGGATTGTGTAGGGCCCTAGGTAGTATCAATGGGCACAATTTGACCGAAACCGGTGAGGGTCAAATTGTTGAATCGAATAAACCCTCTTAATAGTTTGCGGGTGGCTAGGCAATGGAAACATCAGCAAAACTGGAAATCCGCCTTCAATAGGAGGGGGGTTTAAAAAAATTAAAGCAAATTCAAACAACTAGCAAAACCTCTAACTGTAAAAATCCAAGAATAAAACTAGCACACAACAAACTTCATTGGGTGAAGAAAACGAGCACATCCGAAATGTGCAAGCAGGCCCCCGTTGGTTAAAAGACAGGCACAACAGCATACGAGGCCAATGCTGGAAATAGGCTGATTAGTCTTAGAGAAGGCATCCGTTGTAAACAAACAGAGATAGTTGCCGTGGGTGGGGTCTAAATGCAGGACCAGGACCAGGATTAGGACTTAGACCACTTTTCAGGACCAGGACCTGGACCAATGAGTCTGTCTGTACCTGAAACCTAAAACTGCGAATTCTTGGAAACAAAAATTAGTGAGATCTGAACAGACACTTTCACAGATAGTCCTGCACTTTCGAAAACCAAAAGTGGTGAAATCAGATTTGGCACATTCACACCTAATCTTGCACTTTTCGTGAAACCTAAACGGGTGAGAATAATTTGGACATATTCACACCTCGAACTGCACTTCCCCTGGAACAAAACAGTGTTGAGAATAGGAACCTAAAGCCACCGAAAACAAATTTAACAGATGCACACCCTAAGGTGCAATTTCCGTGGAAACCGAAAACCACCGAAAACGGATTTGGGACATTCACGCAAAAAAGTGCAGTTTCCAGCACTGTAAAAAAATTGCATAACAGTTATCTATTTTTCTTAGATAGGGAATTTGTGACATCCCAACAAATTAGATAACTGTTATCTAATAATTTGGGATGGCAGCAAACAGTTAAAATTTGAGACTTGTTACCAATTTAACTTTCATAGCCTTTACCATAAATTCCAAGGTAACTGTTATCCGTGAAAAATAGAGGGTTGTTACCTAAAATTAAAGGATTAATAGTATTTATTAGTTTTTTGTTCAAATTAGAATAATTGCGGAAAACAAAGCGAATATGCTCCCTAATACTGTGCCGAATAGAGGCACATCACAGATCACAGACGATAGGAACCGGATAACGCTCTTCGATCTTTAATTTGCATTTAGATGTTTGGTCGAGAATCATCCTGTTGGTACTGAAATATCCACAATATTCACTGTCAGCCATCCAATCCAACGCTTTGGATATTAGCAATCAAAATGTTGCTAGCTATCCGGTCATTTGAATTGGATGGCTTCCAACAAAAAGGGATTTCACCCCTTTTTATAGGGTTTAAGCCCTGCCATAAGTAAGTACCCCCAAAGGTACGTAATGGCCAAAAAAAGATTGCTTCCATCCACTGATCTGTAAACAGAAGCAGTAGGAGCAAATATGTCAGAAAATATTGACATGGAACTTGAAAAAGTTGTTTGTTTGTCTCCTTTATATAGTGCTCGATGCGGTATCAGCGTATCGAGTACTTGCGTAACACACGTTACTGCTTGAAGTGGTTGAGCTGGATGAAACCTGCTTCGCTGATGCAGCAAAATTTATGGGGTCAAACAGTGCAGCTGACTGTGACAGCGTCTGGATACCCAGATTGAAATGTTCATAACTTGATCAATTTTTGGAGTTTTGCAGAGATCTATAGATCATTTTGAAGCTCATAATGAGCTGAATCGTTTTATGAAATCAAATCGTGGAAAAATCAGTTCTGTCAACCACTTATTCTACATGTGCATATATACATTTTAATATTTAAGGGGGGGGTCCATCATGAAAAATTTTTTGGTGACCGATTTCGCTCGTTTTCACACATAAGTTAGCCACATATGTCGTACATATCAAGTGTAAATTTTGAATTGTTTTGTTCAGTTCTCCGTAAGTTACGAGCCATCACGTGTGTGCAATTTGAATATGAGCGAGCACAAGGGTGCTGCAGCCAGCTGAGGCAAATTTTCGCAAATCAACTCTATATTTTTAGCTTATTTTGTTATATACCTTTAAAAACTATTAAGAACAGCATTTTCGTACAGTTTCCAGCCGGACGGGCTTGATCAGAAGCTTCTCTAAAGAATTTCTCGGAGAAACACGGCCCTTGTTCCTCCTGATTTAATGAAACATTTAAAAGCGATTAACTTAAAATGGAAGCATTTGCGACACATAGTTCTATGAGAAGAATTCATCCCTGCAATGGGAGCTTTCGATTGATGTATAATATGCCATATTTTGAAAAAATTTAAAAATCGCTGTTTTGAGAAATTCTGGGTTCGAGGGTCCCGTTTGGCACGCTCAGAAGTACTGGACGCAGCTATCAGCATAATTCATGCTGCAAATAGATCCGAAGACATGAATACACAAGTTGGAATAGAAAATAGCCAGTTTAGGATCATGCTGTTGTCGGAATTTAGCCCAGTTTTCGAAAAACCCGAAATTTTAAAAATTTTGCTAAAAATGTCCATTTTTGCGCCAAAAAACTCAAAACTGGGAGAACATACAATGGAGCCATTGGTATCAATGGAACTGCCAGTTCAAGTACTACGGAACCCTGTAGTCAGAATTTTCATTAAGGCCTCTGAATTGGAGCAATTTGCAATTCTTTCCGAAGACCCCACTTTTCAGCTGCAAAAAACTTTGGATTTTGACGATTTTCCACTGTTTTCGATAAATAAAAAATTTTTTAAAAATTTTAGGGGCTTAAATCTAAGTTCTACTTCCAGCGTACCGCAGTTTATGATTATAGCTACATTATAAATACAAAATTATTCAGTAATACTACTGTTCGTCGAGAGATTTTTTTGGCGCAAGAATAAAATAACCACTTTATCTGTTTCCTATATTTAACATATGCGGACCTCAACTTTGAGGTGAAATTGTTCAGCAACAGTAAGAGATACGAGTTTAATTTGAAAACTCGTTAAAATATCCCACTCAAAGAGCCCCATTATATGTGAAAATGAGCGAAATCTGAGATGGTCGAAAAATTGACCAAAAATGGACCCCCCCCGTAAGTGGGTTGGGCTGCCAGGGTCAAAAATCTACCTAGAGGATTTAGCTCAAAACGCGCCCAGTGATAGCTCTTAGAATTTTACGCAATCTATTAAAATTTCAGATGATTTCGGCCTGGAATAAAAAGGTTGTAGCTATTCAAAATTTTAACTTTCTGTTTAAAACGGGCCAAAACGGGAACTTTAAACTATGGCAAACAAATAACAATCAAATGGAAGTTTGTGGTGAGAAGAGTCGTTTCTTAGAATTGAAAAAGCTATCGATGCAGCTATTGTGCATATTAGTAAAGTTCGAAAAAGCTGCAAATTGTTAATATTCGGCTTTTCGGGATTGTCTCACAGAACTGATGCATACAAAACTTGCAAATTGTATTTTGAAGAAAGTTCGTGGACAAGTTTGGGATCTGATTTGAGCTTTAAATGACATATATATACTTTCAACGGTTTCGAGTTCAAATGAAAGATGGGACAATGAAAGTTTGAAATCAGGATTGAAAGATGTCCATGGCGGGCATCGAACCACTCAGCTTTGGATCTTGAGCAGAACGCTGTACCACTAGCAACGCCCTCGACGTTGAGATTATTTTATTGCGCTGATTTTCAACGTTTCGGAGTTTACGCAAAACACTGATATTTAACAGGATCAGAATTTTAACTTTAGAATTAGATTAGAATTTTAATTTTAATCATTTAACTGATATTCAGAAACTGAAACTCGGACTGAAACTAGTTTCAGTCGTTTTTTCAAGACATGAAGATTTGAAGGTTTAAAGCGGTTTTGTTCGTTAATACTCTGCAGCGGAAGTATATATAATCATAATTCATGCATTAATTATGTTTCAAGGCTGGAATCTGCAGTTTTCGAATGAATTAAAACTGAAACTGAAATTCCGACTAAAACTAAAACTGAAGCTGAAACTATTTTGGGAAGAGACTTGAAACTGAAACTGAAACTAACATCGGTTAATACTAAAACAACACTATACTTTGAGGCGGGCTAAAATAGAGGCTAAATTTAAAATTGTGGCTAAATTTCGAAACTTTAATCATTTGTTTAATCATACACGGCGGTCAGGACGAAACAAAGTTTCCATGCATGGTATGCTGAGTTTTGACCCGACATCATCAACTTGAAATGGCTCTATGGGACGCTACATTGTGGAATTCTTTCATTCTTTGCATAAAAGCAGTATTATTAAGTGGCAATAGGCGAACTACATAGCTTTTCCAGCATTGAACTTTAAGCTTCTACCATCCCCTAGTTGGCTCTCATCTTTAGTTCTAGGTGCTGACAGCGTCCACAGCAAATATTGGAAAACAATAATAGCGTCATTAAGTTAAGCAAAGTATCGCCTTGTTCCAAGTATCGCTTTGTTCCTGATGCTTTTGCTGTCGTATCACCAAATACGGATAATAATAGTGCAATTTAGACCAAAACCCAGTGCAGATTGATTAAAGTATTTCTCGGAATCCGAGCCTGGGGGTCTGGGGAAAGCCGTCCAGTTCTGGGTCCAGGCTGTGTCTGAAATTATAGAGCCGGATACAACTTTGCCCCCTCTACTATCAGGTAATTGAGTGTAGGCGCAATTTCAGTACAGTTTCGTAGCTACTAAGGAGCCTCTCCTCTTCCCATGTTGCTTATTGCCGCTATCATCATAAAACGCCGAAAACTATTAAAATTGGTAACTATCTAAACTATTTAACTTACTTTAAGACTAAAAAATTTTGGCACTATCAACAATATTTAATGAGTACAGGTTAGCAATTGCAGTTGAAGTACTAATGCCCAAATTAAAAAGATTGATATTAGCCAGCAATATTAGATAACTGTTATCTAATTTTCTAGATTTTCAATCAATCCCGAAATAATAGCTAACTGATATCTTTTATATCTGATAACTGTTATCTATTTTTCTTGAATGACAACAGTGATCATCGAAAAATGGATAACAGCTAGGAAGTTTTTTTACAGTGAGGACATTAAATTGACTGAGAAATTATTGAAAATTTTCCTGTGATTGTATGCTTACCATACATGTGCTTGGGAGGCTTTGGGGGGGAGGAGGAGTTTTCACCCCCCAGACCTGGAGATCACCCCCATAGGGTCCCTCACCCCCCCCCCCTCAGAACCCGGATTTTCCGGTTTTTTGTGCAAAAAACCGGAAAAATTGGTTTTCCGGCGGCTCGGCCGCCGGTTCACCCCAACCCCAAGAATTTCCCCTCCTGCACATATCTGATGCTTACTATCGGGATCAGTATCTTTTGACGGACGCACAAGGGTCTAACACCAGGACCTAGACCAGGGGTCTTACACCAGGACCAGGACCTGGTCCAAGGGTCTAAAACCAGGACCACTTTTCACGACCAATCTCAAGACCACTACCCAGGACCAGGACCAAAGGTCTTGCTAAAAACCAACTTTACTATACTGTAATCCATCCTAAATTACTTTGGTAAGTTTCATGAACGATCAACCGAAAGACAGCAACCATTTAGCGACTGTCATTAGCTTGCATTCATATTTGATCAGTGTTATTGTTTCTCTCATACAAATCGGTCGGGCCATTGGCCATCTATTGTACTCCGTATTTGCTGTGTTTCTCTATAAATCCATCCATATCTCTATAAAACCATCCATAAGTTCTTTATTAAATAATATGTCAGACTTTTATTCTCATTAGGGTATCGTAGATAGGGTATCTTCTTTTCTTTTACCAGAGCGAGTTGCACCCTAAGTAGGCCTAGCCTGAGAACCTGCATCGTTTCGCCATCTAAGTACCGGTTTGGTACCGGACAGTAAACCGGTAGTTAACCATCTAAAATCAGGACCACCCTCAGTACCACTTTCAGGACCAGAACCAAGGATCCAATGCTAGGGCCAAGACCAGGGCCAAGGGTCTAAAAAAACCAAGACCACTTTTCAGGACCACCCTCAGGACCACTCCCGAGGACCAAAGGCTAAAATCACCACTACTTTCAGGAGTCAGGACCATCCTCAGGATCGCTTTCAAAGACCAGGACCAAAGGTAATGTCAAGACCACTTTCAGGACCGCCTCAGGACCATTCCCCAGGACAAGGACCACTTTTCAGGACCAGGACCAAGGGTCTAAAACCAGGACTACCCTCTGGATCACATCAAGGGTTTTTAAGCAAGATTAGTACCACCAAGAGTACATTACATAAGAGTATGACAGCTGTCATACTCTTTGTATTATAAGCGAGACACATCCTCTGCACGCTAACGCCTGACACTCACCCGCAAATTGGACCCTTCACTTCAAAAAAATTTCGCCGCTATGTGTGTGGTCTAAAGCTCGAAACGTATTGCATGTGTGTTCGAGCTTTAACACATAAACATAGAACGAGTGAGCGTACCCCCGTTTCCACTGGGTACCAATTTGCGGGGGGGCTCACTGAGGTCCAGTTTGCGGGGAGTCAGCCGTTAGCGTGCAGAGGATGTGTCAAGCTGATAATACATAGAGTATGCCATAGTGAGTCATTTCTCCATTTAGAAGCCCTGTCTTCAACATAGGGCTAGCTTAGGTCACTTTTTGCTTCAGATTATGCAAATTAGGTTATGTCCTATTTAAGCAACGCAAGTGACAGCTTTCATGCAGTCTTTGACTGTCAGCAATCTAAACGATTGCAGACTTTTGAGCATCAGTGTAGCTTGGGAGCTATGTACACATGGGTGCGTAAGGCGATAAGGCACTAACTTGCGCTCTATATGACAAGTTCAGCCATGGCAAGGATAGAGTATAGACCTAGGGCCAATTTCATAAAAAGTTGAGAATTTTCAAGTGCCAGTTTGCTAGTACTCGTACTTGATACGCAAGTGCGCATTACAAGTATTGCATAAAACTTTTCCGCAAATTTGCGGAAATTAGCTAAGCAAGTAGCGGAACGTGACCCACTTGCAATGCAAGTGCGAGTATTGCGTTGGAAGTGCAAGTAAAAGGAAAATTTACCATAATTAATCAAAAAATCGTAAGTCTTTCAACATTGCATGAAATTTACTGAAATTTTCACAAAACGAACATTTCGGAACATTTCAAAACAGTTAATTCCTAAATTTTATTGAAAACAAACAAACATTAGGAAAGATATTCTAATTTTTTTGAAAATCGTGTAGTAAAAATCTACTAGACGACTTTATTCGCACTTGCAAGTTGCAAGTTAGTGTTCCAGCGAGTTTTATGAAACCCTTACTTGCTGCTTGTGTAGAAGCGGACTTGCGACTTGATCGAACTTGACTCGCAATTCAATTGCAAGTAGAGGCCTGCATTACTGCCCGCGGCCCGGCCCGCGGGCCGGGCCGAGCGGGCCGACGGTCAAAGTTCACGGGCCGGGCCGGGCCACGGGCCCAATTTTCGGTCTGCTCCCATTATTTTTGCTAGATTTTGCTGAAGAAAAATGGCTAAAATGTTTAGCTTGAAAGAATTTTGTTGCTTTTTGATCAGGTTTCTTATTTTTCAGGAACTAGTTTCAGTGTTTTCATATCATAAATGTTACTGTGTATTCTGTTTAAATTAAACAGTCGATTAAATTGTTAAATAAATGCTGGATATGCTTCAAATTTTAACGTTATCAGTATAATCAGTATGCTTATGCTCATTTCTTGATTCGCGAAAAGGCCTTGTCAAAAAATGGAGCAAAAAACTATCATTTCAAATGTTGTCCAGCACAACCCCGTGGTTCAAAACATTCGGAACAAGCACTTCAAACTGTTAAAATTCGGAACAATCAATTTAAACTGTTAACTGCAAAAGTTGGTGCTCAAAATTAATGTAAAATCTCTCAATTCATTGATGCAATATTTAGGACTACAATACAGAAACTTCAAACTGAATTTCAATAAAAAAGTTTGGGATTGTTTTGAAATTTTGCACTTTCTGAAAAAATGGAAAATTTCGCGGGCCGGCCGGGCGGGCCGAAAAATTTTTCACGGGCCGGGCCGGACCGGGCCGCAAAAAGTCGGCCCGTGCAAGTCTCTAATTGCAAGTGGGGATTCCGCACTTGACATTTTATGAAACTCAGCTTGCAATTCCGCAACTTGCAGTTGCGAGTTTCGGAATCCGCAAATTGCAAACTTTTATGAAATTGTCCCCTGCTCTCTCTGATTTTTATGGAGATCAGCGAGAAAGAATAGTGACTGGATTCAAAACAAGTAAGTGGAAGTTAAGTGAAATAGTAACGTAAATCCGAAGCTTCAAACTTAACCCAATTCTTCCTACAAAGACAATTTTTGTAATTGAATACATATCAGGTCTACAAAGCAATATTGCCCCTTTTGGCCACAACTTGTTTCAACTACAAAAGGTTTTTGTTGGCACTTTATATATTGTTAATGCTTAACTTCTTTTGTTTGTTACTCCTTTCTTGATCCACAATTGGTATAGACAAGTTGGCCCAACTGAACTGTCCTATTTGGCTATGCTGCGGGATATTTCACTTATAATCATTAATTATATATAGATGGTTATATATATATATATATATATATATATATATATATATATATGAGTCGATTTCTGGGAGGCTGGACTTTGCGTGGACAACCCAAAAAATCGAATTTCGCTCAGTTTCACTAATTTTATAGCACTTTAATGGAATAATAAATCCTCCAAATATTAGAGCTCTACGCTGAGTTTTGGTCCTGTAATGCCAATTTTTGTGATTTACGACGTCCCGGGCTGCCACCGTTTTGGACAAGTCAACTTAACGGTCTCTACCGAACGGAAGGCTGCAACAAATGGGCTCAAATTTATAGCAGGCAGTTAGCAGTCTTAGTACTGTAGTTTTAGAACGGCCGGAAAACCGGCGACCGGCCGGCGTCTTTTGAACCGGCGACCGGCCCGGCTGAGTGTCTGGCCGTTCGGCCGGCGGCCGGCCGTTGGCCGTCCGGCCGTTTAGCAGCCGACCGGCCGTCGGTCGGCGGCTGGCCGCCGGCATAACACAAATATTTGTAGTAAGCACAGCAATTTTAGCAGAACAGCAAATGTTTACAAAGCAAATCCAAGACTGAATGTGAACTTTTTCCAAATATTTAAAGGAAAATCGTTCCCATTGTCTTTGTAATGCATAATATAAACATTTTGCAACTTTCTAGCTCAGATTGTTTTCAGACACTGCAAAACAGCCGCCGGCCAGCCGGCGGCTGGCCGGCCGGTGGCCGCCGGCCAAGAACGGCCAACGGCCAACGGCCGGCCGGCCGTTTGCCGGCGGCCGACCGTTAACATTTTTCGGCGGCCGGCGGCCGGCCGCTGTCCGGTTCAACCCGGCCGTTCTAAAACACTATAGTACTGTTTATTGGAGTAGCCAGAGCAGCTTGTCTTCAGTGATATTAGGGCTAAGACACTACCTGCCTGAAATAAGCTTGAAGCGAGGATCCGCGCAAGTCGTCGTTTTTCGCACCTAGAAGCCTCAAAATCCCACCTAGATGCCAAAAGAGCGATTTGGGACATTTTGGGCCATCGTAAGTCACTAAAGCGAAAAGGTATCGGGCTAATATTTTGCACCCGTAAACTAAGTACCATTGAGAACGTTTTAGGTGATTTTCAGCTAAATCTGAGAAATTTTATTTTTTCGATTTTTCAGCTCATCACATGGTGGTGTTGAAAATCGGAAAAAATAAAATTTCTCAGATTTAGCTGAAATTCACCCAAACCATCTCTATGGTACTTAGTTTATGGGTGCAAAATTAGCCCGATACCTTTTCTCTTTAGTGACTTAGGGTGGCCTATTAAAGTGGTCTAAATCGCTCTATTGGCTGAAAGTCGATGATTTTTCAAACTTTGAATGGCCATATCTCATAACTGGGAATGGGATTTGTTTGATTTTTTGCAGACAGGTCAGAAATAGCATGAAAAATCATATATAAAAAGCTGTATCTTTTTGGAAAAATTTGAGGCTTCTGGTGCAAAAAACGACGACTGCGCGGATCCTCGCGTCTAGGTTTTATTTGAGGTAGGTAGTGTCTCAGCCCTAACATCACAGAAGACACGCAGCTCTGGTTACTCCAATAGACAGTACTAACACTGCTAACTGCTTACTATAAATTTGAGCCCATTTGTTGCAGCCTTCCGTTCGGTAGAGACCGTTAAGTTAACTTGTCCAAAACGGTGGCAGCCCGGGACGTCGTAAATCACAACAAGTATCCCCTAAAAGAGTTATGATTCCGCCGTTGTGTGTACAAACCCTATCTGCCAAGCAGCTTGACAGTGTCAGTTGACCATAGCATTTTTACTCAGCAACTTTACAAAGTTTTGGTTGAGATTAATTGATTTTGTACTCCACAATATAAATTTCTACGAGAAAGCAGTCATCCCATCTATATTTTCATATTACAGAAACATTAGTTTTCCACCTCCGACGGTGAAGTGGAAACATGGATAGACAAAAATTGTTCTCTATTGATTGTAGGAAACTATGGGTCAAAACTTCGGCCCTCATGGAAATCACTGTAATTGAACCAGTTAAGACAGTAGGACCATAATAATCTATCTTGACTTAAATTATCTTGACCAGGAATAAAAATTTTAATCGACACTCAACATCTCAATTTCTGTTGTAGATGTGCCAAACCGCTAATTTTAAAATTTTCGCTTTTAATAAGGGTAACTTAAACGTCAAAACTGCTCCTAATTTTGCTGCCAAAGACAACATCTATTAAACGTATGTAGCCTTACAAACATCGACCCCACAGTCGAATCACTCAGAAATCGACTCATATAGATATTTCACTATAATATAAAATTTTCTTTGTGGGATATAATCCACCACATATTATGTGGTGGATTATATCTCGCAAGGAAAATTTTCAAATACATTTTAAAAAATTCTTGAAAAAGATATTATCCGCCACTCACAAAGATTTAATCACATTCAGATAATTTTATGGAAAATATAAAGACTGCACTTTTGGGTGGGGTGGGCTCCCTGGTTTTCCAATGTACATTGCTGAAATATGTTGCCGCAAATGTTGGACATATCAATTGAAAATTACCGTTGCTTTTTGTTAGTAATCTTGTTTTAAAATTGCCTAATAATTGCAGGCCCAGCTGTGAATGCTTTGTTAAATTGGCGTCTGGGCGTCAGCTTCTTTGTGTTGTTGTAAAAATATTATAATAAACTCAGATCTGAGGCCTGGGCTGGTTTTTAACCATCCCGTTTACACATTGTGAACCCCGTCAAAAATATGGGCTAGCTGTTTGATCCAAAATGTTTTCGACCGTGACAGGACTCGAACCTGCAATCTTCGGATCCGAAGTCCGACGCCTTATCCATTAGGCCACACGGTCATGTAAAGAATATGTTCTAGACTTTAATTGAAGTATAGATTCTTTATTTCCTTTAGTATATTGTTAATCGTGAAGTGAATGCATATGCCAAGTGTGTATGCATAAAACATCTCAATAAATGCGCACGCTTACTGCTACAGGTACATGGTTTCTACATATGCATAAAATGCATAGAAAGCTAGCACAAAGAGGACGGAAATGCTGTGCTACTTCATAAAACTGTTTAAAAGTCTGTTCCGTCAAGGGGCTGTGGCGCAATGGATAACGCGCCTGACTACGGATCAGGAGATTCCAGGTTCGAATCCTGGCAGCCTCGTAATCGTTTTATAATTTTATATTACTAACGGTGATTTTTTCCAGAACAAGTTACATGTAGCGTAGGGCCAGGGGTGCTGGTAAAACCCAGCCTCCAGCCCCGATAAAACCGGTAAAACCCAGCCCTCCTAGGTAAAATCCAGCCCAGCCCCAAGGGTAAAAGCCAGCCCTCATTTTCCAGCCCCAAGGGTAAAACCCAGCCCCCGTTTTCCAGCCCCTGGGATATTAGGTTTTTCCCAGCCAGCAGCATGAAACGGTTCATATAAATTCTATTCATGTGAACCAGTTTCTAACAGCAAGCAGTTAATACTAGGGTCCCGGCCGCCCGGCGCCCGGTACCTTAATTTTCTGGTTAGCCAGTTAAAATATGAAATATTTGATACTTTTAAAGATTTTAAGGCTCCATCCAATTCGGCGAAACTGTCGTCGCAAGCTGGCAATCCTGCCGGTGAAGGCAGTTAGTTCGACTGGCCGGCCGGTCTACAGTGGGCCTGGGCCGGTTTCACTTCACAGGGTCGGTGAATGACACTAGCACAGAAGTGCTTTTGTCTTGTTTGCATTTGTTCGAAGCTTGCTAGATGCACACATTTTCATAGAGCTGTGTGCAAAATGTAATTAGACATTGTGAAGTTAAATAAGCTTGATCAATTGATAGTTACATTTTAACATATGCCTATGTCTTTTAAGATTAAACGGATTAGATTTAGATTAATCCGCATTAAAGAATCAGAACCTTGAATTTAACGAAATGAGGTTTCATCCAGGGAGTCAAAAGAGTAAATCAGATAAAATTGAATCTCATTTGTCTAATGCACTCAGACCTAGCCTAACCCTAACCCGGCATTAAAGGTACAACTATTTAAACATAACTCTTTTTGCCTTTCTGGACGAGAGGTTCTACGTTTTTCGTTCTCGCTAGGGAGATCTACCCGTAGTTTGTCGGTCTGGGGGGAGCCTGCACCCCCTCATTCTCCCCACGTTATCCTATGGCTATTAAAATTTAAACTGGCTGTTTTTCAATCCTCATAAAAACTACTGAAATTCAACTATAATTGCCTTTCTTCAAATTGCCTTCACTGGTCGGACAGCCAGCCTGTGACAGTTTAGTCGGTCGAACTGGAGCCAATAGCCGTCAAGAGTGTTAAATGTTTAAGTGTCAAGAGTGACATATACTGCTGGCAGGGAAAAACGTTACCCCAGGGGCTGCAAAACGTGGTCAGGAAAACGGGGCTGAAAAAAGGGGCTGGAAAACGTGGTCAGGAAAACGGGGGCTGGAAAACAGGGGCTGGAAAACGTGGTCAGGAAAACGGGGGCTGGAAAACAGTGGCTGGAAAACGTGGTCAGGAAAGCGGGGGCTGGAAAAAAGGGGCTGGAAAACGTGGTCAGGAAAGCGGGGGCTGGAAAACGTGGTCAGGAAAACGGGGGCTGCAAAACAGTGGCTGGAAAACGTGGTCAGGAAAGCGGGGGCTGGAAAAAAGGGGCTGGAGAACGTGGTCAGGAAAGCGGGGGCTGGAAAACAGGGGCTGGAAAAAAAGGGGCTGGAAAAAGGGGCTGGGTTCTACCCTTGGGGCTGGGCCGTTTTTTACCCAGTGGGGCTGGCAGTCGGGGCTGGACTTTACCCAAGAGGCTGGAGGCTGAAGGCCGGGTTTTACCCACCGGGGCTGGAGGCAGGGGCTGGGGGCTGGGCTGGCTTTTACCCACACCCGTAGCGTAGCCCACGCCCACGATAGACCACAAGGACAAGGCCCTCTGAGTAAAACTCAGCCTGGTATTTGGATAATGCACTAAATGAGGAAATTCAAACACTCAATGTAAAAATGTAGTATTTTGCGCAGTGATAAAAATCCGCTAAACGTTGGCACTTATTTAATTGGAACTCTCTCCCCTCGCGCGACTGAAAATTCGAAGGATTCAAAATAGTTATATCAAGAGTTTTATATTTGAATATTTGAGTTCTGGCCAAAAATAGTTTTGTTTATTTGGCCGACTTTTGCCATTTGGATCTAGCGGAAATACGGACGGAAAGCAGGTCAACAGATGCCAGATATCTGACAATAATTTACCCGCCCCGCACTTGTTCTCGGAGTCAGGTCCAAGATTCTGGGATTTTTCTTGGCGGTTTTTTCTAGCAGCTGCACTGGAAAACATGATTGAATTTATACTTTAAGCCCGGTACATACTAGGCAATGTGTTTGATTCCGTAGGTTCAATGTATGTAAATACAAGCCTACTCAAAAAGTTTTGGAGACACCCACAGGATCCGACCGATCCACTTCCACACAGAGATAGACGCGGGACGAAATTTTTCTTCCCGTCCCGTCCCGTTCCGCACTCAATTTGTTTGTCCCGTCCCGCAGTCCCGTAAATTTGATAATGCCCGTCCCGCAAAATCCCGCACAATTTCTTAATTCTCTCATTAGCTAAAATTAATGGTAATTAATACTAATTTAATATGAAAATTTAAAATAAGTTTGTTATGTAAACTGTACGCAGTATATTTTTCCTTGCTAACGTGCAAAGTAAGTTTAATTTATTATTCAAATACGCTGTTGTGTTTAAAAATGTGAAATTCTTATATCATCTGCAAACAAACAATAGTAATTTTTTATTTCAAAATATTGGCCAAATTGGCCAACTAAAATCAAATTTCGCGTAATCAGAAAATTACTGCCATACAAAATCGATGGAACCGGGTCACCGTGTCAATTTGGGCCACTTTTCGGATCGGGTCACTGGGTCACCATGTCAAGAGCTTGGATTGGATCTAGCCTTGATCCGTTTTTCTTAATTTCCCACAGATTATTTCCCAGAAATTTTTGGTTTAAAACTAAAACTTTTAGGTCTAATTTCAATGTGATGTTGATGCATGATTTGCATGTTTTAAAATTTAAGTTGCTCTTCATAATTTTCGCAGCTTGAGGTTCGTTCAATATGGTTTTTTCAGCAGAATAATGTTTGTTCTCATCGGTTCTATGATTACTGCATTGCATAGATCTGTTAGAACTTAGAACTAGCTGGTTTGCAAATTATAACTGACTAAATTAGGGAATGCAGATTAAGCCAAGTTTCAAAAGTCTCTAGCTTTGTCCTTCTTTAAGTTAAAAATCAAACCCTGACTGGTTATACATAATCAAAGCTTTATTCAACTTCGAAATCATTTACATTACCTGCGTATACTCACAATTAAACAATAAACTTTCAATCCGAAAAGATACGCAAACCAGCACAGCAAATGAAACCTATATTACCTTAAAATTAAATTTTATAGAATAATTTGAAGTGTGACTGTAATGTTTTGAAAACTGTTATCTAGCTTTCTTAAAAATTCCCTAATTTTGAAGTAAATATAAGAAATTTATGTCCCGCGGCATCCCGCGGGACGAAGGTTGTCGTCCCATCCCGTCCCGCGGTATCTGCGGGCTCCCGCGGCCCGCGTCCATCTCTGCTTCCACAGCAAAGTCAGCAGAATAACTGTGGAAAAATTCATATTGCTAACCAGTTTAAAGATATATAAGTTAAGTTCTTTCAATTTCAGTCGTTACCGTTACCGACTGTAATCGAAAAATTCATATTCTAAGATAGGTATACCCTAAGATATCTAAGATATCTAAATTTCAATATTGCTAAATTTCAAACAATAAAACTCCAAAACATCCCACTTAAATCCACAAACTGGTGCAACAATGTACCTACAACATTCCGTATTTTTTCTGGCTGGGGCGATTGTAGCTAGCTTTAGATTTCGCGGGTAATGAAAATTCATCTTCAATTAATCCGTCTGGTTTTGCACTCGAGAAATTTTCCCATAAATTAGCTAAGCACTTTAGCCCTTTCACGTCATTTTTGAAAGCTTGTTTCACCTCAGCTCGCTCCAGTCAAATCTATTAAAAGTTTTAATTTTGTTTAGGTAATTTTCTTTTCTTGCGTTCGCATCACCAGCCAACTACCAAGTTATTTTAAACTAGATTGAGTCTCCCATTCCCAACATGAAACTGAGCTATTAATCTTCTCTGGCTGTGAACATGTTGGGTGAAGCGTGGGTGACACAAAACAACGGCGTTAAAGCTGTTGGTTTTGGTGCGTAGGCTTAGAGTCTGTAGAGACACTGAGACAGTGACTTAAAATAAACAGTTATAATCGAATAAGTATTCATCAATCAAATGTGTTGGTTGGTGTTGGTGTTGATGTTGGTTCTGATGATCAAGTGTTGATTTGAGGTTAATTGCAGCAAATATACACCAAAAATACATCGTGTGTGTAACAGTATATATTTACAACAGATATAGATAAAGATAGACGAGGATTAGTTTGTTACATCTATATGTGTGTGGCAAACTAATCCTAGTCTATCTGTATCTGTATCTGTAGATATATGCATAACTGCTAACTTCCCTCTCCACAACTGAGTACATACTTACTGGGCCCTGGATCAACCGAGAAAGTAGTAGTCTTGGTGCACAAACTTGGCCCTCTCTTCATTTTCAATTTTGTCTATATTAGCTTTGAGTTTTTGAGTTGTAATAATATTCTTAAAACGTTGTTTTCTGCCTTCCCCTTAGTTGTCGAAGACTATAAAGCTAGTGATGCGTGTAATCAAATAAGAGTGTGATAGCCTCCCTAGACTATATACTTTTAATGCTTCGTAAGTGTAGAAGTTTCGAAATTAACAGCAATTCCGGTGGACTGTTAAGTCAAACCAGAAAGCATGTCACAAACGCAGTTTACAGGGCAAAACTTCAATCCGCTTTTACACCTAACAGACCCACGAATGGAGAAGATTGGCTTTTATCCAACCAACCTAAACCAACTCTTAAGTCCGCTTGCGCTGCACAGATTACGCTGAACAATTTTAGACGTCTAAGATAAATTTAATGCTTTCTTCAAATCCTTCAAAGTCTGTTAAAAAGTTGCAGCCTTTAGATCAAGAAAACTAGTTACTTGTTAAATATCAAACGTTGCGTACCAATACTACAAGTAGATACTTCTAGAATCCAGAAAAACGTATATATGTAGTCAGTCACCAGTTTTTTGTGAGTATTGCCAGTAAAAGTCTGCTAAAACTGTTGTGTTCCTGATAGTGCCCATCTTAAATTCTAATTGGTTATGGGCCCAGATTTCGTTTCATGTGGCAGCCACTGACAGTTCGGTTGTGGCTGCATTTTGGCTTGTGGGTCCTTGTCCTCTGGTGGTCCAATACTGATACGAACAGTGCGGTAACTATGACTGAACCTTCCAAAACCCACCTGGCCATTGAAAAGTTCGATGGCCGAAACTATCCAACCTGGAAGTATAAAATGAGGATGGTTTTGGTGGAGAAAGACTTGTGGGGGGTATGTGGATGGATCGGAGGTGCTTGGAGAGAATCCCACTGAAGGCCAAGCAAGAGAATTCCGCAAGAAAGCCAACAAAGCGTTGGCGACAATTGTTTTGGGTTTGGCTGATAGCCAAATTTTTCTGGTCAAGCCGGCAAATAGCCCAGGTGAAGCCTGGGAAAACCTGAGAAATCACTACGAAAGACGGACATTAGTCAATAAACTATTCCTACGCAGAAAGCTATTCCGTACAGTAATGGAAGAAGGGTCGGATATGCTGGAACATATCAACAGAGTTAAAGACCTATCAGATCAATTGGCTGCGATTGAGGCCCCGGTAAGCGAAGAGGACTTAGTAACTATATTACTATCCAGCTTACCTGAATCCTTTGATACCCTAATTACGACCCTCGACTCCCGTGCCGAACCCCTCACCCTCGATTTCGTTCAAGGCCGCCTTCTGCAAGAAGAATCCAAACGAAAGGAACCTAAAGAATCAGCAAGTGGCCAAGACAAAGCGTTGGTTCTGAAACAACATAAAGCTTTCAAGCCGGGCAAGAAGGGTAATTGCTTTAATTGCAATAAGGCTGGACATTATGCCTACGAGTGTCGGGGTAAAAGACAATTTAATTACAGGAACGGAGGTACCGGTAGGCAAAGAGCTACAGTTGCAACTACCTCAAACGCGGATTCGTCTGATGAAGAAGCGGACGCTTTTGTGGTAAACAACTTTGATCCTAACATGGTTTTGTCAGCAGACGACTCAAAGAAAATGTCGGACTTTTGGTTTGTTGACTCTGGTGCGTCACAGCACATGACGCACAGAAGAGACTGGATGGACAATTTCGTTGAATTTGCCAATCCACAATACGTCAAACTTGGGGATGGCAGAAGTGTCGAAGCAGAAGGTAAAGGAACTGTTTTAATGTCACTGGTTTTACCACATGGTTCGAAAGAAGTAAAGTTCCATGATGTGTTTCTGGTACCAAAACTTGCAATGAATTTGATGTCCGTGAGTGCCGTGACCAAGAAAGGTAAAAAGGTGGAGTTCGTCAAAGACAAGTGCGTTATTTCCAGGAAAGGCGAAATTCTCGGTGTAGCTGAACTATCAGGAAAGTTATACAGATTAAAAAGTAACAATCTGAACTGTGCTGCATGTGTCAGCAGTGATCAGATTGATCTCTGGCACCAGCGCTTTGGCCATCTTAATGAAGATAGCTTAAAGCAACTGGTTAAAAAGAATTTAGTCAATGGTTGTTCTGTCAAACAAAGAGAGTCTCTTGGCTTTTGTCCTGCCTGTACGAAAGGGAAGCATCAGCGAACTCCCTTTCCGAAAGAAAGCTGTTCTCGGTCAAACGATGTTTTGGATTTGGTTCATTCCGATGTATGTGGACCAATGAAGACGTCATCTATCGGTGGTTCAAGGTATTTCCTTACCTTTATTGATGATAAATCCGGTTTGGTGTACGTATATTTTCTCAGATCAAAACATCAAGTGTTTGAAAAGTTCAAAGAATTTGAGGCAGAAGTCTCGCGTTACACTGGAAAAGCTTTAAAAGTGATTCGTACAGACAACGGAGGCGAGTACACTTCCAGAGAATTTGCGCAATTCTGTAAACAGAAAGGAATTGTGCATCAGTTTACTGTACCGCATTCTCCACAACAAAACGGTGTAGCAGAACGCCTGAATAGAACACTGGTTGAGATGGCCAGAAGCATGATACATCACGCAAACCTGCCAACAACTTTTTGGGCGGAGGCAGTTTCTACGGCTGCTTACCTGCGAAATCGGTCGCCAACAAAAAGAATTCAACTCTCAACTCCTTTTGAGTCGTTCTTCGGTACAAAACCAAGTGTGTCACACTTAAAGGTTTTTGGCTGCACAGCATATGCACACATTCTAAAAACGGACAGAGAAAAGTTTGATGCAAAGGTCAAACGATGTCGAATGGTGGGATATGGTACACAAACGAAGGGCTACAAGTTGTACGACATTGAAAAGAAAACCTTTTTCCTAAGTCGTGATGTGAAATTTGATGAAACTCATTTTAGCTTTGATATAAAGAATCCGGCGTCAATGGTTGAATTCGAAGATACAGAAACTGACAAAGCATCAGAAACATTGCCTACCCTGGAGTTCGAAACTGAGCAAGCCAGAGATGCTACAGATCTGAACGAACAAGTTGAAGTTGAAGAAGATGGCAGACCAGTTCACGAACCACAGATTCCTAGAATTGAAGTTGAAGAAGATGGCAGACCAGTTCACGAACCACAGATTGCTAGAAATGGTCAGTTGCGTCGCTCCAGCCGGACGAAAAGGCCGCCTTCGGAATGGAAGCAGCAGAAACCATGGTGGAAAGTGGGAGAAAGAATGAAAGAAAAAGAAGACTCCGTCCATCATGCCTGTCTAAGTGCTGAAATAGAAGAACCCGGAACTATTACAGAAGCATTGAACAGTAAATATGCAAAGGAATGGCAGGAAGCTGCTCAGAGTGAAATTGACTCGCTGATGGAAAACCAAACATGGGTGCTGGTACCATTACCCGAAGGAAGACAACCAGTAAAGTGCAAATGGATCTTCAGAGTAAAATACAAGTCGGATGGTTCCGTTGAGAGGTTCAAAGCCAGACTGGTAGCGAAGGGCTACTCTCAGAGCTACGGGGTAGACTTTGAGGAAACCTTTGCCCCAGTAGTGAAGTTCACGTCCGTCCGATCACTGCTTGCCATTGCGGCTCAAGAAGGCATGAAAATCCACCAGATGGATGTTACAACGGCGTTTCTCTACGGAATGCTGGATGAAGAGATCTACATGCTTCAGCCGGACGGTTTCGTAGAACCTGGAAAAGAAAAGTTGGTCTGCAAGCTGGAAAGGAGTTTGTATGGACTAAAACAAGCTCCGCGTTGCTGGAACGTGACCGTTGACCAGCATCTGTCATCCATTGGTTTCAACCGAGTTGGTTCTGATGCCTGCATCTACGTCAAGAAGTTTGGAAACGACGATGTTGTCATTGTTGCCCTCTACGTCGATGACCTCCTGTTGGCAGCGAAGAAAGAAGAGTTGCTTGAAGAAACTAAAGAGTTACTGAAGAAAAGATTCAAAATGAAGGATTTGGGATCCATTCACTACTATCTTGGTATTGAGGTTGTCCACGACGTAAAAGAGAAGAGGTTGACACTGTCCCAACAAAGATACCTGCTGAAACTCTTAGAAAAGCACAACATGATCGATTGCAAACCCGTGGCTGTTCCCATGGATCCTGGTCTAAAGTTGACAAAGTTGGTAAAAGCGGACACAGAGTTAGACAACGAAATGAAGTCAACTTATCAGTCGATTGTGGGTGGGCTGCTCTATGCAGCGATTGCCACAAGACCTGACTTATCAGCATCAGTGGGAGCGGTGTGCCAATATACTTCTAATCCTGGTCCAGAACATTGGGCTGCCCTTAAAAAGATTCTACGTTACATCAAAGGAACCTTGTCCTACGGTCTGGTGTATACTAGTGAATCTTCCGGGGTTTCCTTGGAGGGGTTCTCGGACTCTGATTGGGCTGGTAGTGTCGATGATCGTAAGTCGACGATGGGATATTTATTCAAAATCGCGAATGGGCCAGTTAGCTGGTCCAGCAAGAAACAGCCGACGGTTGCTCTATCGACAGCCGAAGCAGAGTACGTCGCCCTCAGTCATGCTACTAAAGAAGCCATTTGGGTCAGAAACCTGCTTCATGAGATGGGATACACACAAGAAAGTCCAACTGTAATTTATGAAGATAATCAGAGCTGTATCGCTCTGGTTAAAAATCCTGTATTTCATGCTCGCACAAAGCATATCGAGATCAAGCATCATTTCATAAGAGAGAAAGTAGCCAGTAAGGAAGTTATGGTCTCTTACTGTCCTACGTCAGATATGGAGGCTGAAATCCTTACAAAAGCAATTCCTAAAGAAAAGTTCATATACATCAGAAGCAAAATGGGAGTGCATGAAGGCTCTTAAAGGCTGAGTGGGAGTGTTAAAAAGTTGCAGCCTTTAGATCAAGAAAACTAGTTACTTGTTAAATATCAAACGTTGCGTACCAATACTACAAGTAGATACTTCTAGAATCTAGAAAAACGTATATATGTAGTCAGTCACCAGTTTTTGTGAGTATTGCCAGTAAAAAGTCTGCTAAAACTGTTGTGTTCCTGATAGTGCCCATCTTAAATTCTAAAATAGTGTGGGTGTGAGTAGAAAAGTTTTGGATTATGGCAGATCTCTTGAGCTTGCACTGGGTCAAAAGGTGTAAACATGATCTGCTTCCCTTTAATGCATCCAATGCGCTAAATGTTATATGCTGTTTACGGTGATGATTCCTTTTGGTCACGTATCGTTGGTTTACTGCTCAAATCAAAACGAAATTTGATAAAACTTTCCTAAATAAATTCTTTTAGCGTTCTAACACCAACCGCGCAATCCTGTTTGAACTATTCAGTGAGATTCTTTTATTTTGTTGTAAAGTTTCTGTCGAACATTGAAGGTACCAAAAAGTTAGCTACCATAATAGTTTGCCAAAATGGAGTCTCGCAAGACAATTCGAAAAAGTTAGTTAGTATTGCCTGTCTGTCAGGTGCAGTCGGGTTGGGCGTGGGTCCTTTCTGTGGCAGCTGAGACATTTTGTCTGTTGGTTTTATATAGTCTACTTGTGCTCCTTGTTGTGCAAAAATTATAGTTTGTGATTTCTTTTGAAAATGTACGATTTGGTTTTGTGAAGTCGGAATAAAAGTATTTGTGGTCTAATTTAGAGTTTGATTAGAGTTTCTTAGTTAGGCACGAGAGAGCGGAATTTCTTAGGCATGCACTACCGATTGTGAACCTGCATAAATAAGTCAAGTTCTATTTATTCAGCAGCATTTAGGCAAACTGATTTTTTACACCCGCTTCAAAAATTCGACATCTGCGTTCAGGGTGCTTTTTGCCAATTTTCGACGGTTTGTCAGCAGTTGCCTTGTAGTCCTCGATTTGTTAAAAAGGGGGCTGGGCCGGGGGCTGGACCACTACTTTGGGGGCCAGCCCTGGGGGCGCGGCCCCCGGGGCTGTCCGAGTGGACGGCCCCCAGACGGCCCCCGGCACTATGAACGGGTGCTTTCTTAGGAAGAACCATTACGACATTGTTTTTCTTTCCTATCCTAAAGAAAACGACAAATTACAAACAAAGATAAAGCAGTGCAAACACGCAACTCGGTTAATATTCTTGCCATTGTAGGTTAAACAAAAATTCATTGCGATCGCAAAACGGACCAAGGGCCTTTTCAAGAAAGGGTAGAGTAGAGTTAAAATTAACTCGATCCTTTTCATGGAAGAGTTAAAAGAGGGAAACCCAAGCATGAGTGGAGTTAAAGCTAGTTAAAACAACTATTTTGAACTCTACTCTACTCTACCCTACTCTTTCTTGAAAAGGCCCCAAGTCGTTAACCTGCAATTGCAAAAGGATGACTCAGAGAAGCAGCTTTCGCAACTAAGCCATGTTTGTCTCCTATGTGATCGTCCTTTATTTCGACTCAGCTATTTAAGACAGGACGGCTTGATAGGCTGTAGACGTCAGCAATTCAAAACCATACGTATAGAGGAAGGTTGCAGAAACATTGATAAAAACTTGGTGTATACATCGTTATGGGTGAACTGAACGATTGATAAGACTTGGGCTGAAAAGCTTAGAAGAACGCTTAGAAAGAAGAAGAAAGAAAGAAGCTTAGAAAGCTTAACGTAAACATACCAATAGCGGAGTTTTTTGAATTTTCAACTCTGTCTACAACTAGGGGTCATCCATTCAAACTTTTTTTATACACGAGCTCGTTTGGATGTCCGGAAGCACATTTTAATTCTAGAGTTGTTCCGATTTGGAATTCTTTACCGGCTAATGTGGTAGAAAGTCTAACCTTAACACTTTTCAAGCAAAGATTGAAAGAAGTAAATTTGAATAGTTTTCTCAGAGGCCGAGCCTTAGAGGTCAACTACCATGGCTAAGCTCGGTCTTTATTGGCAACACACTGCTTCTATTTATAATAAACATGTGCTTACTTATTCTAGTATCCTGTATTGTGCTGGCAATTAAACAAGTTAGTTAGTTAGTTAGTTAGTTAGTAGTTATTATGCGTTGGAGTAAACCGCAAGGCGTGCAGGTAGATACACAATATATTCGTACTGGGGCCGGTCCTATCAAAGTCATTAACCCGGGTTAAGTCGCTAACCCGGGTTAAAAATGGGTTACTAACCCAAACTCCGTCCTATCAATTTCCTGCTTAACCCGGGTTTGCTTAACCCAGGTTTCACAACGGGGTTAACTGACTGTTTTGGGGTTAGCGTTAACCCCGATCCTATCATTAAACCCGGGTTTAGAAATTTGGGTAAAACTGGGTTAAGCAGGTCAAAACTTAATCCTCCTCACCTAGGAGGGTTAAGGGTTAAGTCCTTAACCCGGGTTAGCCTGAGCGAATGTAGATTGTAGTCAACCACCTTAAGCAGCCTACAACTGAAAACGGGTTAACCCCGTTTTGCTATCTTGAAACAGCCTTTGTCTAAAAATGGGTTAACCCCGATTTGCTCATTTCGAGCATCCTAAGCTTGAAAACGGGTTAACCCCGTTTAAACCCGGGTTAGCGTAACCCAACCCCAAAAATGTTTGATTGGACTGGGTTAACCCCGGAGTTAACCCAACCCTGAAATTTTGGGGTTAACCCCAAAATGAAGCTTAACCCGGATTACGGTTAACCCCGTTTTGATAGGACCGGCCCCTGGGGCCGATGTTATAAAAATGGGGTTAAGGCTAACCCGGGTTTAGCCCATTTTGGGGTTAACCCCGAAATTATGGGGTTAGGTTAACCCTTGGGGTTAACCCTGTATTATAAAGCATTTTTAGGGTTAGGTTAACTTAACCCGGTTATCCCTAGAGTTAACCCCACTTTTAACCCCAATCAGTTCAAGGAAGCAGCGGAGTCAGCTGCCAAGGATTTAACCGGGTTATTTTTGAGGTTAACCCCATTTCTAACCCCAACCTTCACTTTTCAACCCTTTTCATAAAAAAACTCCAAATAATAAATTTGTAGTAAAAATGAAGTTTAAAAAAAGTCCACTAAGATGAAAAACAATGTGAAATATGTGTTTTCATCGTCAAAAGCAAGTTTTCAAAAAATTTTCCATTAGTTTTTTATTCAAAACCTAATCCGGGTTAACTTCCAACCCTCCTCACTGAGGAGGGTTGAGATTTGCTTGATTTACCCCCGATTTTAACCCGGGTTTGAAACCCAGGTTTTGTTATAACATTAAGTTAAGGGTTAACCCTAACCCTAACCCCTCTAGCGAAACCCGGGTTTCGCTAACCCCGTTTTTATACTACTGGGTTAGGGTTGATAACCCGGTTTCTAACCCGGGTTAGCGTTTTAACCGGGTTAAATTGCTTTATAACATCGGCCCCTGGAGGAAAAGCAGCTAGCTATGCATTAAATGCATGTTTTAAGTGGAAAAATACAAATAGTTTATACAGGAATGTCAAGCTTAGAATTGTTTGGGGGCCGGGGGCCGCCAGTAGTATAGGGCGGGCTTTTCGACCCCCGCTCCCGGGAGTCAATGACCTTTTGACCTTTCCTACTGCCTGTTTTATGGTGTCTTCCTTGCTCGGTACCCCCTGTACCCCCAGTACCCCTAGTACCCCCTGTACCCCTGATACCTCCTGTACCCCAGTACCCCCAGTACCCCCTGTATCCCCGTTACCCCCTGTACCCCCGGTACCCCCAGTACCCCCTGTACCCCCAGTACCCCCTGTACCCCCTGTACCCCCTGTACCCCCAGTACCCCCTGTACCCCCAGTACCCCCTGTATCCCCTGTACCCCCAGTACCCCCTGTACCCCTGTACCCCCTGTATCCCCTGTACCCCCTGTATCCCCTGTACCCCCTGTACCCCCAGTACCCCCTGTACCCCCAGTACCGCTAGTACCCCCTGTACCCCTAGTACTCCCTGTCTTCAAAGCAATACTTCTTCTTCTCCATCCCTCTGAGTTCTTCCCCCGGGGCTTGGGACCCGGCGTCGGCCCATTACCGGGCTCCTACCTACCTACGTACCTACCTAATTACCTAGCATACCTAATCTCACCTAGTCCGGCGCATGCAATATTTTTGTAGTTTTCTCTATATTATTAATTTTTTTTGGGTTTTCAAAGCATATACTACAAATACATATATACACGTAGCCCTTAAGAGGACTGCTGGGATAAGGGGGAGCAGAGGTGGAGACGAAGTTTGGTTCCCAGGGTTTGAGAGAGACTGTCGGCAATTGGAATTTGTTTTTGGTCAATCATCCGAAGGTCCACCAAATCCGGCCCTTCCAAAATCGCCAAAAATGGTAATCCGAAAGTTCCCTTAAATTTAAAAGAAGCCGATCTCCCATCCTCGATAGCTGTTTCCGGGGTGAAGTAACTTGGCGCACTGTAGTCCCAAATTTCCACCTCATTACTTTGAACACTGAACCAACACCACCAATACATGTTTTCAAGAAAGCTTTTAAAACCGACCGCTCACCACAAAAGAACAAGTCAAACTGACACTTCCCCAGAAATTTCACCGTTTATATAGACTTTTGAGTTAGCTAGTAGTTGGCTGGCTTATAACTTACATTTACCGTTTGTACAAATTGGTATTATTAAGTGTTTAATCTTTCTTAACTTTTCATTCAACCCACCAAAGTTTACCTTTACACCAATCTTACTCCGAGCATACTTTTTAATATTTTTACAGAATTTTGGCGTAACTTTCCATGCCGGGCCTTAACTTACTGACAGTCGTACCTTTGCACTCTGAGTCACTCCAAACCTACTCCGAGCCAACAACGAGCATACACTGAGCCTACTCCCCATTAACTAGTAATTTTCCACTTATTCTTCCTCTTCCTGTTCATCAAATTGGTCCACCGTCTTTTCAGGTAGTACCACTGTGCTCAAATTGGAGTTCTTTTCTATGGCACGTCTGAGGGCTTCTGCTGTGGAATACTTTGCCTCATACTCTATTTGCTTGGTCAGAATTTCATCAATTATTGGATCATCGAGGAACCCCTTACAACGTTGGATGTGAAAGTAGATTTTTCTATTTAGTTCAGCTCGGATCCTAGGTCGGACTTCATTGTAAGCCTCAATTTCAGCCTCAGCATCATCATGGCCGTCTGCAACGTATTCATTTGCTAACCTAGTTATTCTACCTTCGAACCTCTCTTCAGACTGCCTGACAAGCTCATCCCAAAACTTACCAATGTCAGTTGGCTCATAGATCTCTCCACAACTCGAGTCACTACTGTCTGAATATTCGGTGCTTGTCTCTGATTCGGACTCATCATACTCTGGTTGGGCACTGTGAAGGTTTTGAACATGACGTTGTAGGTTGAACGCCATGGTGATCGTCTGACCACAAGTGCCACACTGGTATGGTTTGTAATATTCACAACTAGACATGTTTGTTCTGCTTGAGTTTCAATATACGCTTTATAGACTTGATGTCGCTTTGTCCTTGTTGTCTGTGCTTTTATTGATTTCGCTTGGTGCTTTTATATACTTTGTCTATCGTGCTTTTATTGATTCTGAGTCACTCCAAGCCTACTCCGAGCCAACACCGAGTATACACTGAGCATACACCGAGCCTTGTGAGTAATATTGGGGTAATGTTCGAGTAATGTTGACCAAGGTCAAAGAACAACTTCTGCTTTTATTGATTTCGGTCGATGCTTTTATGTGTTTGTATGTACAATTTCTGTTTTTATTGATTCACAGTACTCGAAGTCGTCGCGTCGAATTGGCTGTCCAATCTAGTACACTCTACAGGGGGTACAGGGGTACAGGGGGTACTGGGGGTACAGGGGGTACAGGGGATACTGGGGGTACAAGGGTACTGGGGGTACAGGGGGTACAGGGGTACTGGGGGTACTGGGGGTACAAGGGGTACTGGGGGTACAGGGGGTACTGGGAGTACTGGGGTACAGGAGGTATCAGGGGTACAGGGGGTACTAGGGGTACTGGGGGTACAGGGGGTACCGAGCAAGGAAGACATCATAAAACAGGCAGTAGGAAAGGTCAAAAGGTCATTGACTCCCGGGAGCGGGGGTCGAAAAGCCCGCCCTATACTACTGCCGCCGTTGCGGACGGCCGCCGGGGCCGTTGTGGGGGCCGGCCCCCAAAATTGGGAGCTGGGCCACGGGCTGGCCCCCAATTTTGGGAAGGGGGCTGGGCCGGTGGGGGGCCGGCCCCCGGGGCCAGCCCACCGGGGGCCGGCCCGAAGTCCAGCCCCCGAACAACTCTTATACTTGTACGCGATCGAAAGATCTCATTGTGCTCTACATTTTCGCTTTCTGTAGCGACTTTCTTGTTTTTACGCCTTGACCTCGACCAGCGCTTGAGCCTTTCCGGTGCTTTCTGGAAAGTCAAAGCTCCTAGTGTGTAATACTCCAAAAATAGCTTTAACAAAAGTCTAAAGGCTACACTGTTTATCATTCGGCATTACATCCTTGCGTAGATTCATCATTTATTTCTTTCCAATTGCAAGAAACCCACATAACGTGTTACAAAATCCCTTTTAAACTTACTCAGTCTTGATACAAATACGTCAGCTATGGATAACAGAAGGCGTTGAATCTCGAAAGTCCAATTAATTTCAGCTGGAAATGAATGTTAGGTAGATCCAATTCAATTGTTATACTTTAAAATACCATTCTTTCTTACTAATTAGACATTCCCTTATCATTTGATTACTAACTTATTATTTCGGCCATTCTGAATTTTCAGATTTCAGATTACTTACGGATCTAGCAGCCAACAGCTATGAATTTTCCGAAATATCAAGTTGAAATATGTGATTGTTGTTGGGATTTCATGTTCTTTAAAAATTTTCCGTTTATCCTTGAGTTTAATGCCAGAGTCAAAACATTATATTGGATTAACCACTGTTATTGTTTTTTCAGCAAAATGCAATATATTCTTATATGTGCATTGCTGGTTTCCTTAGTTCATCTGTCTTATCAAGAATTCCCTGCCAAGTTGGAGAGCAAAAGAGCCTTCGGAACACTTTCCTCCTGGAACCGTCCAAAGGGTTGCTGTTGCAGTGCTTATTTTCTAGCCCAATGCCGTTGGTGGCCTACCTGTGTGCCTGGATGCTGATTACTCAAACGTTGAGTCGTAGCGTTTACAAGGAGACATCAGAAGTTGTAAATTATGTATTTGTAAAGTAAAGATGGCTGTATAAAAGCAGGCGCATCAGTACAAATAAAGCTGAGCTGCCTGTGTTTAGCAAGATACATACATGCTTTTTGGGTTCAGCGTTCAGCTTAGGTTGTGAAATGGGCAGCAGTGTATTGTATGGTTGGTTTTAGCTCGTTCACAAAATAAATACGATTTTACTTGGCCGGGTAGATGCGTTCAAGAGTCTACATATAATAAGAAGAGTACGACACCGTGCTCTTCCTAGTGCAAACAGCATCTCAGATGGTCGGCACATTAAAGCCAAAATCTCGGGGGGAGGGGTCACAGTTAACACAATTAAATTAACCATGTGTTTATATGCGTTTGAACAAAACGAATCTGAGTGGCTAATCCCCTACATTACCTCAAATTTGTGTGTATAAGGTGACCCGCCCTCCCGAGATCTCGGGAGGAAGCTTTGATTCGTTAGATTAGCGTTGGTAAACCTGTGTTTATATGCGTTTCAACGGAAATGCATTTGATTGGCTACTTTACCGTAACCCTCATCAGTGCATTTCAGCAGCAGTAACTTTGCAGCCAGTCAAATACGTTTCAGTTCAATCGCATAGAAACACACACGACAACAACACTAAGGTGAGCCCTCCCCCGAGATTTCGGCCTTAATGTGCCCAGCATCTGAGAGGGTATTTGCACTAGGAAGTGCACGGTGTCGTACTCTTTCTACTATAGACTCTTGATGCGACTGAGAATAAACCGGCTAGCTCTAAGTTTAAAGCACAACAATTCCAAATCAAAAGTAGTCATAGACTTATTGGTGAAAACCACCGAATCAGAGAAAAATACAAGTACAATATAATGTTGGGATTGGCCGAAATTATGCATGGTTAGCTTGGCTTGACTTGGCCGGAGGATGAGGTTGGCCAGTCAATTGGCCGTTGGCCGATGGCCAGCCAACGGCCAACTGCCAACGGCTAATTGGTTGGCCGTTAGCCGCCGGTTGGTTGGCTGCTAGCTGTTGCTTCGCCTCAAGCCATTGGCCATTATTTAGCTATTTGCCAACGTTAGCTAGCTGGTATTTGCTATGTTTTCTTTCGTCTGCCATGCTTAATTATTTGTCATTGTACTTTAATAAAATTCCAAATGTTTAGTTCCAATCCACGATAATTTTGTTTTAATTTTGCTGTACGATTGCAATGAATTGATGGCTGACGACACGTTGACCGCTTGACTAATTTAAGATAAATTACTTTTATCATTTCATTTATCGTTTCATTTATTTCTTGATTGACACGATAATTTATTAAGTTGTTAGCAGTATGAAAATTTTACATGCAATTAGCAAATTTATTGAAAAACAACGCTGTCTACGATAAAGGAGTATCGAAAGTTACAAGAGCTGAGTGTCAATAATATCTTATGCAGGTAAACTGAAAATCTGTAGTAATGTATCGTTCATAATGCAACATGTGCACGATATTATGTAGCAAAATTAAATTTTGTAACACAGTTGACGCATAAATCAGTAAATTTTAGCTTGGGTAACAGTCGGCCATTGGCCGGCCATCGGCCAACGGCCAACCGGTCAACGGTCCGTGGCCGGCCAAGCCAATTGACTGAGATTTTCTCGGCCAACGACCGATGGCTTGGCCGGCCAATGACCGGCCATTGGCCATCCATTGGCTGCGCCGGCCAACACACAACACTAGAGAATATAAGCAGAAATTAGTCGCAGGTTAGCCTTCTATTAGAGTAAAAGTCTGTTTTAGTTTCGGAATTTCAAATTGAATTTTGCCCTTAGCTAATCCGCTCTGCAGTGTACTCATTTTTTCTTATTTTACTATCATTTCATTTGGTGCTTTTTGTGCGGTGCCAGCTGGCAATACGTCCGCGGCCAACACGAACATTAGTTGCTTCGCTTGCCCCTTTCCCCTCTCATTTATCATTTTCCAACAGCACTCTCTACACTGATGTAGCACTGCATATAAAGTATATTAGTTGCTTAGAGGAACTACTAAGAGTAGAAATGGCAGACTTATATTAACAGTTTGTGGATAACAATAATACTGTGAGATGCTTCAGCTATATAACTCTACCAATGCAAACTTTGGTGCAGCCAGCAAGCTTTTTCTCAGGGTGTGTTCAAAACACAGAAGAGTAAGGTTCCCTTTTTCAGAGCATACAGCGCAAGATTAACCCTCTTTTTTAATCCTCTCTGATAACGCTAACGTTCTTGAACACTGTTAAGATCTAGTTACTGCCTTGCTCAACCTAACTGCACACAGTACAAATACAAAACGGTGACATTTGATAGCATAGTCGATCCATCAAACCGAAGTGTTGTATCGGTTAAAAAGTTAATCTTAAACGTCTTTGCCGTTTCAACCGACCACCCACGTCTAATCCCACCCTCGTTGCCATAGAGTAGCAGTGCTAGGTTGGCAAAGAGGTGGCAAAGAAGTTACAAATCAACTAATGGTGTAACCATACCTGAACGGGAGGTCAAATTTCACCGACCTTTGTGGAAGCAAATTTGGGTACACCTTGTGAAAGCGAATTTTCTTAGGGGTACTTTTGAAAGCGATTTATGAGCTATTTTTGACTTTTTTAGCAAAAAACAGCAATATTTTAGCTATAACACGTTTTTCGGACGTTGTTTAGCAAAAAATAGTAATTTTAAGTGAAAAATTCCCCTTGTGGGCGACGTCGCCGAGGGTGGGATTTGCCCCCCCCCTTTCCCCCCCTTGTCCACCTGTGGGTGTGACATTATATCAATACGTATGTAGTTTTAAAATTTTTCAAAATTTAATCTTAAAATCATTTCTAACCGATACAGCACCAATGGCCTTTTCAAGAAAGGGTAGTGTAGAGTTAAAAATAATTTTCATGAAGGAGTTAAAAGAGGGAAACTCAAGCTTGAGTGGAGTTAAAGCTAGTTAAAACTCTACTCTACCCTTTCTTGAAAAGGCCCCTAGTTAAACTCAGTTTATTAGTAGCACAGTTTTCCAACATGGAATGATTCAATGTCTATAGTTTCATTAATCAACTCTGGTCAATGAAAGAAGTGATAATTGGTATCAAATGGAACCAAATCATTATCAGACGATCTGAAGAATCTTCCTAAAACAAATATATTGATAAATAAAACAAAACTGTAACTGATTTGGCATAAACATTACTTGCTACTAACCAGATTTGTACAATTGCGGCAACAAGGTCATTAGTATATAAACTTTAGAAGTATTTATATCTATCATGGAAAAAATGGTGCGCTTTCTGACCAAACACCAACATTTTCGCATTTCACATTTCCGTTACATAGGCTTATAATCTAGACTGACCGCATCAGGCAAGTGATTTAGACGCTGCTGAATTAGAAATGCTTGATTGCTTGGGGGGTTTGGGGGGGGGGTTTCCCCCCCCCCCCCCAGACCTGAGCTCACCCCCCAGAGGGGACCCTCACCCCCCCAGAATCCGGATTTTTCCGGTAAAAACCCGGAAAAATCCGGTTTTTCGGCGGCCTTCGGCCGCCCTCCACCCCCTCCCCCAACTTCCCCTCCTGCACATGTCTGGTAGTGTCTGAACCAATATCAACTTACACTATATATATATCAACGATAACGATTATATACATACTTTGTTTTACACAATTTAAGACTATGGATTAGCTAGTTTCATCATTCCTAATTAACTTTGTTTCTCATGCCGCAAATAATCATACGATTAAAATCTCCACATATTAAAACCTCTAGGGGACTTTTCAGCAAAGGGTAGCGGTAGAGTAGGGTTTAAATTAACTCGATACTTTTCATAAAAGAGATAATAAGGTGAAACTCAGGCTTAAGTGGACATAAACGAGTTAATTATAACTCTACTCTACTCTAATCTACTCTATCGTTTCTTGAAAAGGCCCTAAATTATGAAAGTCCTTTAATGCAAAAAGTTAAGACTCACTTTGCACAGCACTGGAACCTTTAACTAAAACCGGACGTTGCTCAAGACCAAGCTGACGAAGAATTTTAGCCTTCTGATCCAGGATAAATTTTTCAGCACCAGTAATTGGAGGAGCGCTGGTGGTGAGTTGAGAGAGCGCAACAGCGCAGCAAAGCAAAGATATCGCAAACATTTTAACGTAGGCCAGTGTAAACCTCATATTTTGCTGTAAACTAACTTCAGGCTTGAAAGACTCTCTTTATGAATGAGTGCTCTCTCGTGTCTATTTAACTTAAAAGACAGCCCACACCTTTCAAACACTCATATTTTATGACCAACTAATTCAGGGAACAAAAACAATTTTCAGTTCGACGGGGTTCGGGTTTTCAGCAACGTTTCCCCTCAGTAGTTTTGGCATTGTATTTTAACTCAATTTATAACTTATCACTGAAGTTCCCATAAGCAAAAAAGCAGTCACATGGTTTTGTTCAGATTTAATCTATAAATCCACCATTTTCATCAGAAGCCCCTTCTATTTCATTTAAAATTTGTCTCGTTTTCAGTGATTACCGATTTCAGTGAAAAGCCATAAGTTAAATTGATGGTAGGCGTAATTAGAATGCAAATGGATGGTTGCCAGACACATTGAAAATGTTTTTTGGCTATTTTTCAAGAATGTCTGAGGCAAACAACAGCTTACGCACGCCCTTCGTTAATGGCATTTGACTTTTGGTTGTAAACATAAACTTAAATTAGCTAAACTTTGAAGTCTGGAAAGTTGTTTTGAAGAGTCGAAAGGAGCGGATTTAGTCAGACATGATTTCTTAAAATTGAAGATGGAAAAACATAAGCATAATGTAACTACAGTTAATCTGAAATAACAGTGTAATGTAAGCACAAATTTCTTAGCACTGCAAGCAAGGCAAGCTGCTAGCACTCATGTTGATGATGATGATGATGATGATGATGATCACAAAAGGGACGGCAAGTGCTAAATTGCAATCGATATGCAAACTTAAAACTTTAATTCTTGCAAGATATTTGTGTGTGTGTGTGTGTGTGTGTGTGTGTGTGTGTGTGTGTGTGTGTGTGTGTGTGTGTGTGTGTGTGTGTGTGTGTGTGTGTGTGTGTGTGTGTGTGTGTGTGTGTGTGTGTGTGTGTGTGTGTGTGTGTGTGTGTGTGTGTGTGTGTGTGTGTGTGTGTGTGTGTGTGTGTGTGTGTGTGTGTGTGTGTGTGTGTGTGTGTGTGTGTGTGTGTGTGTGTGTGTGTGTGTGTGTGTGTGTGTGTGTGTGTGTGTGTGTGTGTGTGTGTGTGTGTGTGTGTGTGTGTGTGTGTGTGTGTGTGTGTGTGTGTGTGTGTGTGTGTGTGTGTGTGTGTGTGTGTGTGTGTGTGTGTGTGTGTGTGTGTGTGTGTGTGTGTGTGTGTGTGTGTGTGTGTGTGTGTGTGTGTGTGTGTGTGTGTGTGTGTGTGTGTGTGTGTGTGTGTGTGTGTGTGTGTGTGTGTGTGTGTGTGTGTGTGTGTGTGTGTGTGTGTGTGTGTGTGTGTGTGTGTGTGTGTGTGTGTGTGTGTGTGTGTGTGTGTGTGTGTGTGTGTGTGTGTGTGTGTGTGTGTGTGTGTGTGTGTGTGTGTGTGTGTGTGTGTGTGTGTGTGTGTGTGTGTGTGTGTGTGTGTGTGTGTGTGTGTGTGTGTGTGTGTGTGTGTGTGTGTGTGTGTGTGTGTGTGTGTGTGTGTGTGTGTGTGTGTGTGTGTGTGTGTGTGTGTGTGTGTGTGTGTGTGTGTGTGTGTGTGTGTGTGTGTGTGTGTGTGTGTGTGTGTGTGTGTGTGTGTGTGTGTGTGTGTGTGTGTGTGTGTGTGTGTGTGTGTGTGTGTGTGTGTGTGTGTGTGTGTGTGTGTGTGTGTGTGTGTGTGTGTGTGTGTGTGTGTGTGTGTGTGTGTGTGTGTGTGTGTGTGTGTGTGTGTGTGTGTGTGTGTGTGTGTGTGTGTGTGTGTGTGTGTGTGTGTGTGTGTGTGTGTGTGTGTGTGTGTGTGTGTGTGTGTGTGTGTGTGTGTGTGTGTGTGTGTGTGTGTGTGTGTGTGTGTGTGTGTGTGTGTGTGTGTGTAAGGGAAGCAGGCATAGGAAAGATTGATAAGCCTGCAATGGGAGGCAATGGGAGTTCAGCTGATGGTCCCGTGGTGTAGTGGTTAGCATGTCTGACTCTAGAGCAGAAGGGCCGTGGTTCGATCCCCGGCGGGACCAATTCTTTACTTTCAATGGTGAGTGAAAAGCTGAACCTCCCTCTTCCCTTCTCTCGTCTAGGTCCTGGTTTCGTGGTACGAGGGTTCCTGACGCCTCCCGTCTTGGGCTTGCTTGTCCTTGGTTTCTTCCTGATCCGCCAGCCCTGGTAGAAGCGCTACATATATATGCGCACGCCTATTTTGTTTATATGATGATATTTTGTTTGTAGTTTATATGTTTATGATTTAGAATAGTCCAGTATATATTCTATCTGTAGGTTTGTGCATTTATCATCAATAGTGAATAATAGATATCTATTATACATTCTTGTTATCATTGATACTCTTATTTCCTTCTATCAGTGGTCAAGTGCAAGTCGAAATTCACAAGAGTAGACCGGACGCTATTGTTCACATCGTTCATGATTTTATCATGGAACATGCTGATGATGATGATGATGATGATGATGATGGTGATGATGGTGATGATGATGATGATGATAATGATGGAATCTACCGTGTAAGTAGCAGCTGGTGCTTTCAGTCAACGATACAACTAATACGATAATATCTAACCATACCAATATTGCACTAATAGGAATTACGGATATTTTTGGGTAATGAGTTGACGAATCAGTATTAGTAGGTAAACGCAACAAAATTGAGGCGACATCGTCCCATACGGCTCAAGACTCAGAGCTTTGCTTATCCTGGCTAAACTGTATTGTCCATGCTAGTTCCAGAGAAAGAACCAGGCTTTCGCCATCTTGCTCATAATTTTCTATTTTAACTAATTCGTTGCTAAATGCTAGCGACACATGTCAATAGCATTCACCACAACAGATATAAATAGAATAATTAAGAAGACTAAATCGTATTCTTCTAAGAATAATTCGTTCATAGTATACAGCTAAAAATTACTTTGTGACATGATTCTGGAGTGGGGCGTTTGAGCCTGGGCCTGTGTCCTGCATGTCAGATTGTGTGCACAATCTTATGATCATAAAATTCTGTAGTAAATACATAAAATATATACTATCAACTCAATACAAGTGTGCAGAACAGCATACTACTGAAATTTCTTTTTGTAGCTTAATGTAGGCGATTATTAACTAATACCTGCGCTTTTAATAATAAGTGTGTGCCAGCTGGGATGGACTGCACTGTTAGCTGCTGAGCCACGCTCTACATATTCAGAGCCAAGGTCCTCAGCGACTGTATTGTATACCCAAGTAGATCTATGCAATGCAATTTACGCCCATGCCTGCGTTCGAAAATATCCTGGAAACGGACAGATACCATTTTTAAAAACAGAATAACAGAGTCTTTTTGTTTTCGAGGTTTAACACATAAACACTGTGCGAATCGAATGTGAACGGTTCCTCCGTTGCGGAGCTTGGCTCAGCAGCTGATGTAACAAGAATCTAATGCTAGCTAGATAACAAAAATCTAGCTGCTGTCACACTTTTATCATTATGTAATTTGAAAAACCTACTCAACTTTCTGTCACCAGAGTTCTACTGGTGGGTGATGGATGTTGGTGATACTTCTGTTTCAGTTGAAACCCTGCACACTCGCAAGTGCCAGCGTTCTCAACTCTGTCACAAATCCCAGTACCGCACAATTTTTGAATCAAGTTTTTGTTGGCTTATAAAATTCAAAGTCAGTCGTCACCTCGGCCCGAATTCAAAGAAAGCTTGTGTCAATAACATGTCGAGAACCTCTTAAAAGCTTACATTACTTTGGCTGTAGAGACACTTAGAAGCAGCACACTTCTCCCTTCTCTAAATAGATCATTGTTCCTCGAAATTTCCAGGAAACCCCCTAAAGTTGCTAAGTGAGTTGAATAAATTACAA